>JANJGN010005007.1:0-27825 GCA_026770705.1 Isurus oxyrinchus
AGCACTGTCCGAGGGTCAGTACTGAGGGAGCCCCGCACTGTCCGAGGGTCAGTGCTGAGGGAGAGCCGCACTGTCGGAGGGTCAGTGCTGAGGGAGAGCCGCACTGTGTGAGGGTCAGTACTGAGGGAGCGCCGCACTGTCGGAGGGGTCAGTACTGAGGGAGCCCCACACTGTCAGAGGGTCAGTACTGAGGGAGAGTCGCACTGTCCGAGGGTCAGTGCTGAGGGAGAACCGCACTGTCCGAGGGTCAGTGCTGAGGGAGAGCCGCACTGTCGGAGGGTCAGCGCTGAGGGAGCGCCGCACTGTCGGAGGGTCAGTACTGAGGGAGAGCCACACTGTCGGAGGGTCAGTGCTGAGGGGAGCGAGGGTGAGCCGCTCTGTCGGAGGGTCAGTGCTGAGGAGCAAGGGTGAGCCGCTCAGTTGGAGGGTCAGTGCTGAGGGAGCGCCGCACTGTCAGAGGGTCAGTACTGAGGGAGAGCCGCACTGTCAGAGGATCAGTGCTGAGGGAGAGCCGCACTGTCGGAGGGTCAGTACTGAGGGAGCGCCGCACTGTTGGAGGATCAGCGCTGAGGGAGCGCCGCACTGTCGGAGGGGTCAGTACTGAGGGAGCGCCGCACTGTCGGAGGGTCAGTGCTGAGGGAGCGCCGCACTGTCGGTGGGTTAGTACTGAGGGAGCGAGGGTGAGCCACGCTGGCGGAGGTATGGCCGGGCTGGGCCATTGGGAACGTGACTTTATTCTCTGCTTCGCGGTGACTGACTCTGCCTCGCTCTCCCCACCCCCTCCCGCAGACCCCACACCTCTGCCTTGCTTCACCGGTGAGGAGCTGAACGAGCCGGCCCTCTCCTTCTTGGCCACGCTGGCCAGCAGCAGCAGTGAGGAGATTGAACTGCAGCTGCAGGACCGCATGGCCTTCTCCAAGAATGCTGTGGCCCGGATCGTCGAAGTCTTTGACAAGCTCCACCGCCGCATCGAGGACCTCTGCCAAAAACTCAACAGCGAAGGTAAGGCAGACCACTCGGCCCATCGACCCTGTGCCAGCTCTCTCGGAGAGTTGTCCAGTTGATCCTGCTCCCCTCCCGCGGCCTCCTCCATTGCCCTGTGAATTTTTCCCCTTCGAGTATTTATCCAGTGCCCAATTTTGAGTGTTCCGATTGAATCTGCTTCCACTGCCCATTCAGGCAGCGCCTTCCAGGGCACGAGAATCTGCTGGATCAAATAACAAAGTCCACCAATCCCCAAACTGATCCCACTGCCCCACTCTCTCCCATAGCCCTGTATCAATCCCAAACTAATCCCACTGCCCCGCTCTCTCCCTATAGCTCTGTGTCAATCCCCAAACTAATCCCACTGTCCCACTCTCACCCCATAGCCCTGTATCAATCCCAAACTAATCCCACTGCCCCGCTCTCTCCCCATAGCCCTGTATCAATCCCAAACTAATCCCACTGCCCCACTCTCTCCCCACTGCACCACTCTCTCCCCACAGCTCTGTATCAATCCCAAACTAATCCCACTGCCCCACTCTCTCCCCATAGCCCTGTATAAATCCCCAAACTAATCCCACTGCCCCGCTCTCTCCCCATAGCCCTGTATAAATCCCCAAACTAATCCCACTGGCCCGCTCTCTCCCCATAGCCCTGTATCAATCCCCAAACATCTTGGTGACCAGATGAGGGCAGTCTGTGTCCAAGTGCAGCAAGACCTGGACCATATCCAGGCTTGGGCTGACAAGTGGCAAGTAACATTCACACCCACACAAGTGCCAGGCAATGACCATCTCCAACAAGAGAGAATCTAACCATCGCCCCTTGACATTCAATGCCATTACCATCACTGAATCCCCCACTATCCACATCCTGGGGGTTACCATTGACCAGAAACTGAACTGGACCAGCCATATAAATACTGTGGCTACAAGAGCAGTCAGAGGCTGGGAATCCTGCAGAAAGTAACTCACCACCTGACTCCCCATAGCCTGTCCACCTTCTACAAGACACCAGTCAGGAGTGTGATGGAATAGTCCCCACTTGCCTGGATGAGTGCGGCTCCCACAACACTCAAGAAGCTCGACACCATCCAGGACAAAGCAGCCCCGCTTGATCAGCCCCCCATCCACAAACATTCACTCCCTCCACCACCGACGCACAGTAGCAGCAGTGTGTGTACCATCTACAAGATGCACTGCAGCAACTCACCAAGGCTCCTTCGACAGCGCCGCCCAAACCCCACCACCTCTACCGTCTAGAAGGACGAGGGCAGCAGACACATGGGGAACACCAGCACCTGGAAGTTCCCCTCCGAGCCCCTCACCATCCCGACTTGGAAATATATCGGCCGTTCCTTCACTGTCGCTGGGTCCAAATCCTGGAACTCCCTCCCTAACAGCGCTGTGGGTGTACCTACACCAGAGGGGACTGCAGCGGCTCACCACCACGTTCTCAAGGGGCAATTAGGGATGGGCAATAAACGCTGGCCCAGCCAGCGATGAACTTTCGAAGAATAGAATAAAAACTGTTGTGTTGAAGGAACTGCATTTAATTTGGATTCTTGTTCATTCTCTCGCTCTGTTTCTGTCTGTCTCGCCGTCTCCTCCTGCCTGCCTGCCTGTCTCCCCTCTCCTCTGCCTGTCTCCCCCTCTCCTCCTGCCTGTCTCCCCCTCTCCTCCTGCCTGTCTCCCCCTCTCCTCCTGCCTGTCTCCCCCTCTCCTCCTGCCTGTCTCCCCTCTCCTCCTGCCTGTCTCCCCCTCTCCTCCTGCCTGTCTCCCCCTCTCCTCCTGCCTGTCTCCCCCTCTCCTCCTGCCTGTCTCCCCCTCTCCTCCTGCCTGTCTCCCCCTCTCCTCCTGCCTGTCTCCCCCTCTCCTCCTGCCTGTCTCGCCCCTCTCCTCCCGCCTGTCTCGCCCTCTCCTCCCGCCTGTCTCGCCCTCTCCTCCCGCCTGTCTCGCCCTCTCCTCCCCGCCTGTCTCGCCCTCTCCTCCCGCCTGTCTCGCCCTCTCCTCCCGCCTGTCTCGCCCTCTCCTCCCGCCTGTCTCGCCCTCTCCTCCCGCCTGTCTCGCCCTCTCCTCCCGCCTGTCTCGCCCTCTCCTCCCCGCCTGTCTCGCCCTCTCCTCCCGCCTGTCTCGCCCTCTCCTCCCGCCTGTCTCGCCCTCTCCTCCCGCCTGTCTCGCCCTCTCCTCCCGCCTGTCTCGCCCTCTCCTCCCGCCTGTCTCGCCCTCTCCTCCCGCCTGTCTCGCCCTCTCCTCCCGCCTGTCTCGCCCTCTCCTCCCCGCCTGTCTCGCCCTCTCCTCCCGCCTGTCTCGCCCTCTCCTCCCGCCTGTCTCGCCCTCTCCTCCCGCCTGTCTCGCCCTCTCCTCCCGCCTGTCTCGCCCTCTCCTCCCGCCTGTCTCGCCCTCCTCCTCCCGCCTGTCTCGCCCTCCTCCTCCCGCCTGTCTCGCCCTCTCCTCCCGCCTGTCTCCCCCTCTCCTCCCGCCTGTCTGCCTGTCTCACAGTCGAGTTTAACGGGCTCGAGGACTGCACGAAGTGTCTGAACAAGGACGTGATGGGCGAGAACAGGCGGCTCCAGGACCTGACCACTCAGCTGCAGGGCAAACACCACAAGATGTCAATGGAGGTAACGCTGCCCCCCATGTCGCACCTCCCTCCCCCTTTCCTCTTTCTGTCATTCATTCGCCGGAAGTGGGCATCGTCGGCCGCCCCTTAATTGCCTTCATTCAGAGGGAGACCACATGGCTGTGGTGCCCTGGAGCCTCACGTAGGCCAGACCGGGTAAGGAGGGCAGATTTCTCCCCCCCCCCCCCACCCCTTGAAGGCCAGGAGTGAAGCAGATGGATTTTTTTTTTCTTCGAGAACAACGATCGACATGGTTAATTCCGGATTCTTGTTGGATTCAAATCCCGCCACCTGCCTTCGTGGGATTCGGTTCGGGGGTGGGGGAGGGGGGGGGGGGGGGGGGGGGGGGGGAGGGTCAGGGGGTTCCCCCCCAGAGCGCTCCCCTGGGTCTCTGGAATACCGGTCCACCGACTCTGCCGCCCTGTCACCCGCTCCCCCCGTGACCTGAACCCCCTGACTCCTGCTGCGCACCAGAAGTGAGGCAGGAACGTTAACGCTGACGTGCTCGATGACCCCCCCCCCCCCCACCCCCCACGCTACGTGACTGATCGGGTCAGCTTGCGGCTGGTCCCTATCATTACATGAATCGTTGAGGGGGGTGGTTCTCCCCTCCACACCACCCCCCCCCCCCCAACCAGTGAATCCGCCTGCGAGTATTGGTGCTGTGATTGGCGGTGGTGGGGGGAGGGGGTTTGAATCAAGCATCGTCGAGGAACTGACTGTGTCCACGTGAGGAGTGAACCACTCCCCGCCCCCCGCCCCCCTTACAGCCCCGAGTACCCCAAATGGAGGACGGCGAGGCTCTTGAAACCAGAGCGTTGTTTCGAATTCTGACGTGGGATCGTTTTTTTTTTTTTTCCCCTCCCATTGTTTCATCTGTAATACCCTCCTGAATTGTGCCAAATCGTCTTGCAACTGATTCCCCCCGCCGTCCGAGTCCGTCGGAAGATCGGAATCCTGTTTGCTGAAATCTTCCGCCTGTTTGTGCTCGACTGTCGCTGAATTATCAGAAGCACGTCTTGCAGAGAGAGAAGCCCACCAATGATGGGTAAACTGAACCGGACCCAGCCAGATAAATACTGTGGCTACAAGAGCAGGTCAGAGGCTGGGAATCCTGCGGAGTGTAACTCACCTCCTGACTCCCCAAAGCCTGTCCACCATCTACAAGACACCAGTCAGGAGTGTGATGGGGACAGTCCCCACTTGCCTGGATGAGTGCGGCTCCCACAACACTCAAGAAGCTCGACACCATCCAGGACAAAGCAGCCCCGCTTGATCAGCCCCCCATCCACAAACATTCACTCCCTCCACCACCGACGCACAGTAGCTGCAGTGTGTGTACCATCTACAAGATGCACTGCAGCAACTCACCAAGGCTCCTTCGACAGCGCCGCCCAAACCCACCGCCTCTACCGTCTAGAAGGACAAGGGCAGCAGACACATGGGGAACACCACCACCTGGAAGTTCCCCTCCGAGCCCCTCACCATCCTGACTTGGAAATATATCGGCCGTTCCTTCACTGTCGCTGGGTCCAAATCCTGGAACTCCCTCCCAAACAGCGCCGCAGGTGTACCTACACCACACGGGGACAAAATCCTGGAACTCCCTCCCTAACAGCACTGTGGGTGTACCTACACCACACGGGGACAAAATCCTGGAACTCCCTCCCTAACAGCACTGTGGGTGTACCTACACCACAGGGGGACAAAATCCTGGAACTCCCTCCCTAACAGCGCCGTGGGTGTACCTACACCACACGGGACAAAATCCTGGAACTCCCTCCCTAACAGCGCCGTGGGTGTACCTACACCACACGGACAAAATCCTGGAACTCCCTCCCTAACAGCGCCGTGGGTGTACCTACACCACACGGGGACAAAATCCTGGAACTCCCTCCCTAACAGCGCCGTGGGTGTACCTACACCACACGGGACAAAATCCTGGAACTCCCTCCCTAACAGCGCCGTGGGTGTACCTACACCACACGGGACAAAATCCTGGAACTCCCTCCCTAACAGCGCCGTGGGTGTACCTACACCACACGGACAAAATCCTGGAACTCCCTCCCTAACAGCGCCGTGGGTGTACCTACACCACACGGGGACAAAATCCTGGAACTCCCTCCCTAACAGCGCCGTGGGTGTACCTACACCACACGGGACAAAATCCTGGAACTCCCTCCCTAACAGCGCCGTGGGTGTACCTACACCACACGGGACAAAATCCTGGAACTCCCTCTCTAACAGCGCCGTAGGTGTACCTACACCACACGGGACAAAATCCTGGAACTCCCTCCCCTAACAGCGCCGTGGGTGTACCTACACCACACGGGACAAAATCCTGGAACTCCCTCCCTAACAGTACTGTGTGTGTCCGTGCCACATGGACTGCAGCAGTTCAAGAAGGCAGCTCACCATCACCTTCATGAGGGGCAATTAGGGGTGGGCAATAAAATGCTGGGCCCGGCCATTGATGCCCACGTCCTGTGAACGAATAAATGAAGCAAAAAGTGGGATTGCACAGCCCCAACATGGACAACTTTTCCTTTGGTGTTAGTCTGTGTCAAGCCAGCTTGTTTGTTTTGATGAAGCAGCTGAGTCTGCAACTGAGGATGTGCAGGAACTGCCAGCACCCCCATCCCCACTCTTCCCCCGATTGTTGCAACACAAATAAAATCCGCGTGTCTGAGGCACTGGAATTTTGGCAGATGAACCACAAGGCCACGCCGTGCTCCACTAACAAGTGGGTCTGTTGGGAAAGGAATCTCAGACGTGGCACTGTTGTCATACTGGGCTCATACCTAGGGCGGAGATACTGAAGGGCAGAAAGATCAAGTTCAACTTGTGTAGAATCTTGGTTAGGCCACGCATGGTGCACAGTTCTGGCTTCTGTACCCCACAGTCAGACCACGCTCGGAGCACCGTGCACAGTCCCTGTCTCCAAATCCTTCGGTTAGACCACACTCGGAGCACTGTCACAGTCCCGGTCTCTGTATCCCTCAGTTAGACCACACTCGGAGCGCTGTGCATCAGTCCCGGTCTCTATATCGCTCGGTTAGACGACATTCAGAGCTCCGTGCACAGTCCCCAGTCTCCGTATCCCTCGGTTAGACCACACTCGGAGCACTGTGCACAGTCCCGGTCTCTGTATCCCTCGGTTAGACCACACTCGGAGCGCTGTGCACATTCCCGTCTCTGTATCTCTCGGTTAGACCACACTCGGAGCACTGTGCACAGTCCCCGTCTCCGTATCCCTCAGTTAGACCACACTCGGAGGCACTGTGCACAGTTCCACTCTCCTTTTCCCTTAGACCACACTCGGAGCACTGTGCACAGTCCCGGTCTCCATATCCTTCACTTAGACCACACTGGGAGCATCGTGCACAGTCCCAGTTCTCCGTATCCTTCAGTTAGACCACGCTCGGAGCACCGTGGCACAGTCCCGGTCTCCGTATCCCTCGGTTTAGACCGCACTGGGAGCACTGTGCACAGTCCCAGTCTCCGTATCACTCGGTTAGACCACACTCGCAGCACACGTGCACAGTCCCGGTCTCCGTATCACTCGGTTAGACCACACTCGCAGCACCGTGCACAGTCCCCGTCTCCGTATCTCTTGGTTAGACCGCACTCGGAACGCTTAGCACAGTCCCGGTCCTCCCTATTCCTCGGTTAGACCGCACTTGGAACACCGTGCACAGTCCCAGTCTCCGTATCCCTTGGTTAGACCCACACTCGGAGCGCTGTGCACAGTTCTGGTCTCCGTACCCCTCGGTTAGACCACACTTGGAGCACCGTGCACAGTTTCCGGTCTCCGTATCCCTTGGTTAGACCACACTCGGAGCACTGTGCACAGTCCCCAGTCTCTGTATCCCTCAGTTAGACCACACTCGGAGCGCTGTGCACAGTCCCTGTTTCCCGTATCCCTCGGTTAGACCACACTCGGAGCACCGCGCACAGTCTCGGTCTCCGTATCCCTCGGTTAGACCACTCTCGGAGCACTGTGCACAGTTCTGGTCTCAGTACAACTCGGTTAGACCACACTCGGAGCACCATGCACAGTCCCGGTCTCCGTATCCCTCGGTTAGGCCACAGTTAGAGCACTGTGCACAGTTCCGGTCTCCATATCCCTCGGTTAGACCACACTTGGAGCACCGTGCACAATTCCGGTCTCCCTTATCCCTCGGTTAGACCACACTCGGAGCACTGCTCACAGTCCCGGTCTCCGTATCCCTCGGTTAGGCCACAGTCAGAGCACTGTGCACAGTTCCGGTCTCCATATCCCTCGGTTAGACCACACTCGGAGCACCGTGCACAATTCCGGTCTCCTTATCCCTCGGTTAGACCACACTCGGAGCACTGCTCACAGTCCCGGTCTCCGAAAACCTCGGTTAGACCACACTCAGAGCACTGTGCACAGTCCAGTCTCCGTATCCCTCGGTTTAGACCACACTCGGAGCACCGGTGCACAGTCCCGGTCTCTGTATCCCTCGGTTAGACCACACTCTGAGCACTGTGCACAGTCCCGGTCTCTGTATCCCTCGGTTAGACCACACTCGGAGCACCGTGCACAGTCCCGGTCTCCGTATCCCTCAGTTAGACCCACACTTGGAGCGCCGTGCACACTTCCGGTCTCCGTTTCCCTCGGTTAGACCACGCTCGGAGGGGTCTCCCGTTTAAGACAGAGATGAGGGATTTTTTCTTTCTTTGGAACTCTCTTCCTCAGAGTGGTGGAGGCTGGGTCACTGAACATTTTAAGGCAGAAGGAGATAGATTCTTGACTAACAGGGGAGTCTCGGGTCATCGGGAGTTCAGGACCACAAGCAGATCAGCCATGACCTTATTCAACGGCAGAGTGGGCTCGAGGGGCTGAATAGCCTACTCCTCCTAATTCCTTTGTCGGCCTGTGTGTGTGAACTATTCCTGCTGACTTTTGTTCTCGAGTGAAGGGATATGGGGTGAACAGGGGCATGTCACCAAAGCTTTTCCGCCTTGGGCTTATCAGGACCAATCACCACAATCTGTACTGCGGGAGAAAAGGCTGCCGATTGGTTGGCAAGTCAGCTCTGATTGGCCGAGGTGTTGCTACGAAGAAAGCAACGGGGAGCTAGAGGCACCCAATCTCCCCGGTAATTCGAGAAAGGCGCAAGGCCAGAGCGCTTTCCCTTTGTTTGCAGGGAATGGGTCCCTACGTGTGGATGTATGTCACTTTGAGCACGTATAAATGAGCCACATTACGAGCTCAACTGTTTACCTTAAAATTAGTTGTTAGCGTAGCTCTTGGTGCATTCAGGGTTGTTCAGCGAGTGCTGTCCGATCACAGAATCCCATCTCTAATGGCATCACAGCGTTTTGTTGTGGGTTTTGCCATCGGGGGCTAGGCTGGTTGAGTACGGTCTGATATGGGGGTGGGGTGGGGTGCGATATAAGGATTTAGGCCACCCATCAACCAGTAATCTGACTGAGTGGCTGGGCAGGCCACGAGGGGGGAGTGGGGGTTGGGGGGGGGGGAGGTCGAATGGCCTCTCCGTGCTCCCTGATGTCTGTTGTCTCACCTCTTGTCTACCTGTTTCTCTTCCCCCCCACCCCAAACCAACCCCCGCACCCCGCCCCACCTCAGTACAACGAGCTGCAGGATAAGGTGCAATCGGCAGAGACCAAGGTGTCCGAGATGGAGACAACCATCGAGGATCTGCAGTGGGACATCGAGAAGCTGCGCAAACGCGAACAGAAACTGAACAAACACTTGGCCGAGGCCCTAGAGCAGGTAACTCGCGCCCTGCTTGCACGGCGCACGTGGTGGACCTTGCAGACAGAGGCCCGCCAGCCCATCGAGCCCCGTGCCCAGCCTCTCGGGGAGAGCAATCTGATCGATCCCTCTGCTCCCCTGATGTTGTTCTCTCCCCCCACCCCCCACCCCCCACCCCCACCACGTTGCTTCCCCTTCCCCCATTCTGAGCGTTCCTATTGAACCTGCTTCCACCGCCCTTTCAGGCAGCGCCTTCCAGATCACCACAACTCGCTGTGTCTTAAAAAAAACATCTCTCACCCTTCCCCACCGACTCTCTCGTTCTTTTCCCAATCGCTTTCAATCTCTGTCCCTCTGATTTCCCGACTTCTCCTGCCACTGGAAACAGTTGCTCCTCGGTTCCCTCGATCCCAACCCCTTCCCGATTGGGAACGCCTCGATTCAAACCACACCAACCCCCCCCCCCCCCCCCCCCCCCAAACCTTCACTCTGCGTTCCAGGGCAGAACGATCGCAGCTCCTCCCAGTCTCTCCCCTCATCGCTGGGGGCCGCTCTGGTAAACCACCTCCGCGCGCTGTCCGAGGGCCTGGGCGTCCTTCCGAAAGTGCGGAGCCCGGGGACTGAGCACGGTACTTCAGCTGGGGGCTAACCAGGGTTTTATAGAGCTTTTAACAACAACCTCTGTGTTTGTACTGCTGTTGGCAAAGCCAGCGACTGTCCCCTCACCCCTCTCCCTTCTTCTCTTGCAGTTGAACTCTGGCTACCACGTGTCTGGCGGTCCAGCGGGCTTTCAGGGCGGACAGATTACGCTGCATATACACAAGGTAAATTCCCGAACCCGGCATGTAACCCTTTCCACCCCCTCCCACCCACCCCCCCCTTGCCCCCAACCTGCTTCGATAGGGGTGAAGTGGTTGGAAACCCCAGCTGCTCGCTGTTGGGTGCTGGTGTTCCGAGTTCTCCCGAGAGAAGAGAGTCACGTTGCCGAAGCTTTTCGACTTCCCCAACCCCTCCCCAACTCCCCTCTGGACAAAGACAAGAATGCCAAATTTCAGACCCTAGTCACACTTTTACGGCCGCAGGAGGCTAGGGTGCTGATTGGTTGGCAAGCTACGTTGGCTGGCCAATGGAGAGAGAGAGAGAGAGATGGGGGGGCAATGGGCTTCCCAGTCTCCAGGGCAAATTCAGAAAGGCGCAAGGCCTGGACGTATTCTGTTTTGCTTGCAGAGAATGGGATGCCTCTGCAGGAGTGTATGTGGCTTCGAGCACGTATAAGTAAGCTACGCTACTAGTTATCTGAAAATTGGTCGTGGGCGTGGGCGGTTAAGGGACTTTGGTTTGGGTTTTTTTTTTTGCCAGCGCAGACTGGTCGGGTATGGTCTGGACTCTTGCCTGTTGCAAACAAGCGGAGGAACCTGTTGTTTGATCCCGTCAGCCAGGTGCTGGGATGTACGGGCTGGCATCGAGCCAGCACGTTCTTCATTACGAAAGAGAGGGGTTCTCGATGTCGGTTGGGGGGGGGGGGGGGGGGGGGGGGGTGGAGGTGTGATGGGTGATGGTGGCTGCCATGGAATGCCCTGATTTCTGTTCTTAGAGATTAGGGAGGTGGGGATTGTCTCTATTCACTAAGGGGGGTCGGAGGGTGGGGGAGGCAAGGGGTCTCTCTTTTCTTTCTCCGTTCATTCAAGGTTTGTGGGCATCGTTGGCTAGGTCAGCACTTATAGTCCCCATCCCTAATTGCCCCTTGAGAAGGTGGTTGTGAGCTACTGCCTTGAACTGTTGCAGTCCATATGGGTGTAGGTACACCCGCAGCGCTGTTAGGGAGGGAATTCCAGGATTTGGACCCAGCGACAGTGAAGGAACGGCCAATATATTCCCAGGTCGGGATGGTGAGGGGCTCGGAGGGGAACGTCCAGGTGGTGGGTGTTCCCCATGTGTCTGCTGCCCTTGTCCTTCTAGATGGTAGAGGTGGTGGGTTTGGGCGGCGCTGTCGAAGGAGCCTTGGTGAGTTGCTGCAGTGCATCTTGTAGATGGTACACACACTGCTGCTACTGTGCGTCGGTGGTGGAGGGAGTGAATGTTTGTGGATGGGGTGCCGATCGAGCGAAGCTGCTTTGTCCTGGATGGTGTCGAGCTTCTTGAGTGTTGTCGGAGCGGCACTCATCCAGGCAAGTGGGGAGTGTCCCATCACACTCCTGACTGGTGTTTGGCACGACGTGTGTTTAGGTGCCGGTGACTCCCATCGCTACGTGAGCAGAAGGCCCTCTGCGCACATTAAACCATCTCCCCCCTCCTCTTCCCCCCCCCCACACACCCCCAACCCTCCCACTCACTGATCCTCTCTCTTCCCTCCCTCCCTGGCCCTCCGCCGTTAGTTCGAGATGCTGAATGCCGAATTGGAGGAGAACAAGGAGTTAGCGAACAGCCGCATGGCCGAGCTGGAGAAGCTGGAGCAGGAGCTGCAGGAGGCCGTGCGTGAGAACGAGAAGCTCAAGGTGAGGACTCAGCAGCCCGGGCCGACTGGGAGACAGGGGAGGAGGGAGGGAGGGAGCGCTTACCAGCTCGCGGCAGACTGGGTTTCCTGCACCACAGTGCGCACTGCAAGGTTCTCCTTCAGGTTTCTGCAGGTACAGTACACACAGCAGGTAACAAGGGCAATGATTCAATCCTGTGTGGTACTGTCTGGCTCGGCCTTAGTGTGTAGATTTGCGAGAGTGTCGGGGAGAGTATGTGGGCGGCTGAGTGTCGGGGAGAGTATGTGGGCGGCTGAGTGTCGGGGAGAGTATGTGGGCGGCTGAGTGTCGGGGAGAGTATGTGGGCGGCTGAGTGTCGGGGAGAGTATGTGGGCGGCTGAGTGTCGGGGAGAGTATGTGGGCGGGCTGAGTGTCGGGGAGAGTATGTGGGCGGCTGAGTGTCGGGGAGAGTATGTGGGCGGCTGAGTGTCGGGGAGAGTATGTAGGCGGGTGAGTGTCGGGGAGAGTATGTGGGCGGCTGAGTGTCGGGGAGAGTATGTGGGCGGGTGAGTGTCGGGGAGAGTATGTGGGCGGGTGAGCGTCGGGGAGAGTATGTGGGCGGGTGAGCGTCGGGGAGAGTATGTGGGCGGGTGAGCGTCGGGGAGAGTATGTGGGCGGGTGAGCGTCGGGGAGAGTATGTGGGCGGGTGAGCGTCGGGGAGAGTATGTGGGCGGGGTGAGCGTCGGGGAGAGTATGTGGGCGGGTGAGCGTCGGGGAGAGTATGTGGGCGGGTGAGCGTCGGGGAGAGTATGTGGGCGGGGTGAGCGTCGGGGAGAGTATGTGGGCGGGGTGAGCGTCGGGGAGAGTATGTGGGCGGCTGAGCGTCGGGGAGAGTATGTGGGCGGGTGAGTGTCGGGGAGAGTATGTGGGCGGGTGAGTGTCGGGGAGAGTATGTGGGCGGGGTGAGTGTCGGGGAGAGTATGTGGGCGGCTGAGTGTCGGGGAGAGTATGTGGGCGGCTGAGTGTCGGGGAGAGTATGTGGGCGGCTGAGTGTCGGGGAGAGTATGTGGGCGGCTGAGTGTCGGGGAGAGTATGTGGGCGGGGAGTGTCGGGGGAGAGTATGTGGGCGGGGAGTGTCGGGGAGAGTATGTGGGCGGGTGAGTGTCGGGGAGAGTATGTGGGCGGGTGAGTGTCGGGGAGAGTATGTGGGCGGCTGAGTGTCGGGGAGAGTATGTGGGCGGGTGAGTGTCGGAGAGAGTATGTGGGCGGCTGAGTGTCGGGGAGAGTATGTGGGCGGGGAGTGTCGGGGAGAGTATGTGGGCGGGGAGTGTCGGGGAGAGTATGTGGGCGGGGAGTGTCGGGGAGAGTATGTGGGCGGGTGAGTGTCGGGGAGAGTATGTGGGCGGTGAGTGTCGGGGAGAGTATGTGGGCGGCTGAGTGTCGGAGAGAGTATGTGGGCGGCTGAGTGTCGGGGAGAGTATGTGGGCGGGTGAGTGTCGGGGAGAGTATGTGGGCGGTGAGTGTCGGGGAGAGTATGTGGGCGGCTGAGTGTCGGAGAGAGTATGTGGGCGGCTGAGTGTCGGGGAGAGTATGTGGGCGTGCGGGGGGGGGGAGGGGTGTGTGTGTGGGGGCACGGGGGGGGAGGGTGTGTGTGTGTGGGAGCACGGGGGGGGAGGGTGTGTGTGTGGTGGGGGCGCGGGGGAGGTGGTGTGTGTGTGTGTGTGTGTGTGGGGGGGGGGGCGCGGGCGGGAGGGTGTGTGTGGGGTGGGGCGCGGGCGTGTGTGTGTGTATTTGGGGGATGCGGGCGGGTGTGTGTGTGGTGGGGGGGGGCGGCGGTAGGTGTGTGTGAATGTGTGGGGGTGGGGACGTGTGTGGGAGGGTTCGGTTGGGGGTGTTTGCATCAATCGAAATGTTTTTCTTCAAATTTTAAGGTAGACATGCGGAACATTCCGGAAGACTTGGTCAAGGAGACTCCTGAGTACAAGTGCCTTCAGTCGCAGTTCTCTCTGCTATACAACGAGAGCCTTCAGGTGAAGACGCAGCTGGATGAGGCCAGAGCTCTGCTCCTCACCACCAAGAACGCCCACCTTCGCCAGATTGAGCACATGGAGGTGAGGGGGAAGAGGCCTGGCTGTGTGGCCCAGGGTGGGGTGGGGGCAGGTGGAGGAGGAGTCGGAAGGAGAGACTGAACACGGAGAAACAGGAGGGGCCAGGAGTGGTGGGGACAGGAACTGAGCAGCGAGCTGCTGCTGTGCGGTCAAAAATTACTTTCAAAGGGGGATTATCGAATCATCTCAGCCCCAGGACATCCCTGCAGGAGTTCCTCAGGGTTAGTGTCCCAGGCCCAGCCATCTTCAGCTGCTTCATCAATGACCTTCCCTCCATCATAAGGTCAGAAGTGGGGATGTTCGCTGATGATTGTACAATGTTCAGCACCATTCGCCACTCCTCAGATACTGAAGCAGTCCCTGTCCAAATGCAGCAAGACCCGGACAATATCCAGGTTGGGCTGACAAGTGGTAACATTCACACCCACACAAGTGCCAGGCAATGACCATCTCCAACAAGAGAGAATCCAACCATCGCCTCTTGACATTCAATGCCATTACCATCACTGAATCCCCCACTATCAACATCCTGGGGTTTACCATTGACCAGAAACTGAACTGGACCCAGCCATATAAATACTGTGGCTACAAGAGCAGGTCAGAGGCTGGGAATCCTGCGGAGAGTAACTCACCTCCTGACTCCCCAAAGCCTGTCCACCATCTACAAGGCACCAGTCAGGAGTGTGATGGGATACTCCCCACTTGCCTGGATGAGTGCGGCTCCCACAACACTCAAGAAGCTCGACACCATCCAGGACAAAGCAGCCCCGCTTGATCAGTACCCCATCCACAAACATTCACTCCCTCCACCACCGACGCACAGTAGCAGCAGTGTGTGTACCATCTACAAGATGCACTGCAGCAACTCACCAAGGCTCCTTCGACAGCGCCGCCCAAACCCACCACCTCTACCATCTAGAAGGACAAGGGCAGCAGACACATGGGGAACACCAGCACCTGGAAGTTCCCCTCCGAGCCGCTTACCATCCCGACTTGGAAATATATCGGCCGTTCCTTCACTGTCGCTGGGTCCGAATCCTGGAACTCCCTCCCTAACAGCGCTGTGGGTGTACATACACCACACGGGGACTGCAGCGGCTCAAGAAGGCGGCTCACCCACCACCTTCTCGAGGGGCAATTAGGGATGGGCAATGAATGCTGGGCCCGGCCAGAGAAGCCCACATCCCGTGAGTGAAGTGGTGTTGAGGAAAATGTTATTATTTGCGTTCGGTTTGAGTGGGCCAGGAGATCTCCTGTTGGTTTACACCGGTCACAAAGCTGATCCTTTTCTCTCTCCTCCCCCTCTCTCGTCCAATCCTGGCACCCCTCCCATCTTTCCCTAGAGTGATGAGCTCAACTTACAGAAGAAACTGCGGACTGAAGTGATCCAGCTGGAAGACACCCTGGCGCAAGTCCGCAAGGAATATGAGATGTTACGGATTGAATTTGAACAGAACCTGGCTGCCAACGAGCAAGCTGGTACTGCAGCGAAGCTAACGTACCCCTGGGCTAAGCCCGCGCTGTACCTGTCCTGGGAGTGTTTGATGGGGACAGTGTGGAGGGAGGTTTACTCTGTATCGAACCCCGTGCTGTCCCTGTCCTGGGAGTGTTTGATGGGGTCAGTGTAGAGGGTTCTTTACTCTGTATCTAACCCTGTGCTGTACCTGTCCTGGGAGTGTTTGATGGGGACAGTGTGGAGGGAGCTTTACTCTGTATCTAACCCGATGCTGTACCTGTCCTGGGATTGTTTGATGGGGACAGTGTAGAGGGAGATTTACTCTGTATCTAACCCCGTGCTGTACCTGTCCTGGGAGTGTTTGATGGGGTCAGTGTAGAGGGTTCTTTACTCAGTATCGAACCCCGTGCTATACCTGTCCTGGGAGTGTTTGTTGGGGACAGTGTAGAGGGAGCTTTACTCTGTATCTAACCCCGTGCTGTACCTGTCCTGGGAGCGTTTGATGGGGACAGTGTAGAGGAAGATTTACTCTGTATCTAACCCCGTGCTGTACCTGTCCTGGGAGTGTTTGATGGGGACAGTGTAGAGGGAGCTTTACTCTGTATCTAACCCCGTGCTGTACCTGTCCTGGGAGCGTTTGATGGGGACAGTGTAGAGGGAGCTTTACTCTGTATCTAACCCCGTGCTGTACCTGTCCTGGGAGCGTTTGATGGGGAGAGTATAGAGGGAGATTTACTCTGTATCTAACCCCGTGCTGTACCTGTCCTGGGAGTGTTTGATGGGGACAGTGTAGATGGAGATTTACTCTGTATCTAACCCCGTGCTGTAGCTATCCTGGGAGTGGTTGATGGGGACAGTGTAGAGGGAGCTTTACTCTGTATCTGACCCCGTGCTGTACCTGACCTTGGAGTGTTTGATGGGGACAGTGTAGAGGGAGATTTACTCTGTATCTAACCCCATGCTGAACCTGTTCTGGGAGTGTTTGATGGGGACAGTGTAGAGGGACCTCTACTCTGTATCTAACCCGTGCTGTACCTGTCCTGGGAGTATTTGATGGGGACGGTGTAGAGGGAGATTTACTCTGTATCTAACCCCGTGCTATACCTGTCCTGGGAGTGTTTGATGGGGACGGTGTAGAGGGAGCTTTACTCTGTATCTAACCCCGTGCTGTACCTGTCCTGGGAGTGTTTGATGGGGACAGTGTAGAGGGAGCTTTACTCTGTATCTAACCCCGTGCTGTACCCATCCTGGGTGTGTTTGATGGGGACAGTGTAGAGGGAGATTTACTCTGTATCTAACCCCGTGTTGTACCTGTCGTGGGAGTGTTTGATGGGGACAGTGTAGAGGGAGCTTTACTCTGTATCTAACCCCGTGCTGTACCTGTCCTGGGAGTGTATGATGGGGACAGTGTAGAGGGAGATTTACTCTGTATCTAACCCCGTGCTGTACCTGTCCTGGGAGTGTTTGATGGGGACGGTGTAGAGGGAGATTTACTCTGTATCTAACCCCGTGCTGTACCTGTCCTGGGAGTGTTTGATGGGGACAGTGTAGAGGGACTCACTCGGGCCCTCTCACAGGGGCAGTTGAAGGGTCCAGCGCATGGTTGCGGGCAACACGTAGGCCAGACCGGGTGAGGCAGGCATATTACCCTTCCCGGGGGGTGGGGTGCGGTGGGAGGTGCCGATGAAACAGACCCCTCCGTGACCCTCGGCGCCAGCTTCACGCCCTCCGTTCCCGGCGGTGGTACTGGACCCCGTGTTCTCCCCCCCCCCGCCCCCCGCAGCCGGCCCAGCCCCCAGAGGGTGCGAGCTGCTGGATGGTGAGGTCCCTGTGACACAGCCGCTCTGTCTCGCCCGCAGGTCCCATCAATCGGGAGATGCGCCACCTCATCAACAGCCTGCAGAACCACAACCACCAGCTGAAGGGAGACGTGCAGCGATACAAGAGGAAGCTCCGGGAGGCCCAGACCGAGATTAACAAGGTCAGTGACGCTGGGGGTGGGGGGGTGGTTGGGGGGTGAAGATGATCCAGTGGCGGGATCTTGCTTTGCACGGACTCGGACTGGCCAGCCCTCCAGGGCGTGGCAAGCAAAGATCCCTCGCAGGCCACGAAGACGGGACCCTCGTCTTAAAGGCAGCACATCCGACAGTGCGGCTCTCCCTCAGTACTGACCCTCCGACACTGCGGCGCTCCCTCAGCACTGACCCTCCGACACTGCGGCGCTCCCTCAGCACTGACCCTCCGACAGTGCGGCTCTCCCTCAGCACTGACCCTCTGACAGTGCGGCGCTCCCTCAGCACTGACTCTCTGACAGTGCGGCTCTCCTTCAGTACTGACCCTCCGACAGTGCGGCTCTCCCTCAGTACTGACCCTCCGACAGTGCGGCGCTCCCTCAGCACTGACCCTCCGACAGTGCGGCGCTCCCTCAGCACTGACCCTCCGACAGTGCGGCTCTCCCTCAGTACTGACCCTCCGACACTGCGGCGCTCCCTCAGCACTGACCCTCCGACAGTGCGGCGCTCCCTCAGCACTGACCCTCCGACAGTGCGGCTCTCCCTCAGTACTGACCCTCCGACAGTACGGCTCTCCCTCAGTACTGACCCTCTGCCAGTGCGGCTCTCCCTCAGTCCTGACCCTCTGACAGTGCGGCTCTCCCTCAGTACTGACCCTCCGACAATGCGGTTCTCCCTCAGTACTGACCCTCCGACAGTGCGGCGCTCCCTCAGCACTGACCCTCCGACAGTGCGGCGCTCCCTCAGTACTGACCCTCCGACAGTGCGGCTCTCCCTCAGCACTGACCCTCCGGCACTGTGGTGCTCCCTCAGCACTGACCCTCCTGCACTGTGGTGCTCCCTCGGCACTGACCCTCCGGCAGTGCGGCTCTCCCTCGGCACTGACCCTCCGACAGTGCGGCGCTCCCTCGGCACTGACCCTCCGACGGTGCGGCGCTCCCTCGGCACTGACCCTCCGACGGTGCGGCGCTCCCTCGGCACTGACCCTCCGACGGTGCGGCGTTCCCTGAGTACTGACCCTCCGACGGTGCGGCTCTCCCTCGGCACTGACCCTCCGACGGTGCGGCGCTCCCTCGGCACTGACCCTCCGACGGTGCGGCGCTCCCTCGGCACTGACCCTCCGACGGTGCGGCGCTCCCTCGGCACTGACCCTCCGACGGTGCGGCGCTCCCTCGGCACTGACCCTCCGACGGTGCGGCGCTCCCTCGGCACTGACCCTCCGACGGTGCGGCGCTCCCTCGGCACTGACCCTCCGACGGTGCGGCGCTCCCTCGGCACTGACCCTCCGACGGTGCGGCGCTCCCTCGGCACTGACCCTCCGACGGTGCGGCGCTCCCTCGGCACTGACCCTCCGACGGTGCGGCGCTCCCTCGGCACTGACCCTCCGACGGTGCGGCGCTCCCTCGGCACTGACCCTCCGTCGGTGCGGCGCTCCCTCGGCACTGACCCTCCGACGGTGCGGCGCTCCCTCGGCACTGACCCTCCGACGGTGCGGCGCTCCCTCGGCACTGACCCTCCGACGGTGCGGCGCTCCCTCGGCACTGACCCTCCGACGGTGCGGCGCTCCCTCGGCACTGACCCTCCGACGGTGCGGCGCTCCCTCGGCACTGACCCTCCGACGGTGCGGCGCTCCCTCGGCACTGACCCTCCGACGGTGCGGCGCTCCCTCGGCACTGACCCTCCGACGGTGCGGCGCTCCCTCGGCACTGACCCTCCGACGGTGCGGCGCTCCCTCGGCACTGACCCTCCGACGGTGCGGCGCTCCCTCGGCACTGACCCTCCGACGGTGCGGCGCTCCCTCGGCACTGACCCTCCGACGGTGCGGCGCTCCCTCGGCACTGACCCTCCGACGGTGCGGCGCTCCCTCGGCACTGACCCTCCGACGGTGCGGCGCTCCCTCGGCACTGACCCTCCGACGGTGCGGCGCTCCCTCGGCACTGACCCTCCGACGGTGCGGCGCTCCCTCGGCACTGACCCTCCGACGGTGCGGCGCTCCCTCGGCACTGACCCTCCGACGGTGCGGCGCTCCCTCGGCACTGACCCTCCGACGGTGCGGCGCTCCCTCGGCACTGACCCTCCGACGGTGCGGCGCTCCCTCGGCACTGACCCTCCGACGGTGCGGCGCTCCCTCGGCACTGACCCTCCGACGGTGCGGCGCTCCCTCGGCACTGACCCTCCGACGGTGCGGCGCTCCCTCGGCACTGACCCTCCGACGGTGCGGCGCTCCCTCGGCACTGACCCTCCGACGGTGCGGCGCTCCCTCGGCACTGACCCTCCGACGGTGCGGCGCTCCCTCGGCACTGACCCTCCGACGGTGCGGCGCTCCCTCGGCACTGACCCTCCGACGGTGCGGCGCTCCCTCGGCACTGACCCTCCGACGGTGCGGCGCTCCCTCGGCACTGACCCTCCGACGGTGCGGCGCTCCCTCGGCACTGACCCTCCGACGGTGCGGCGCTCCCTCGGCACTGACCCTCCGACGGTGCGGCGCTCCCTCGGCACTGACCCTCCGACGGTGCGGCGCTCCCTCGGCACTGACCCTCCGACGGTGCGGCGCTCCCTCGGCACTGACCCTCCGACGGTGCGGCGCTCCCTCGGCACTGACCCTCCGACGGTGCGGCGCTCCCTCGGCACTGACCCTCCGACGGTGCGGCGCTCCCTCGGCACTGACCCTCCGACGGTGCGGCGCTCCCTCGGCACTGACCCTCCGACGGTGCGGCGCTCCCTCGGCACTGACCCTCCGACGGTGCGGCGCTCCCTCGGCACTGACCCTCCGACGGTGCGGCGCTCCCTCGGCACTGACCCTCCGACGGTGCGGCGCTCCCTCGGCACTGACCCTCCGACGGTGCGGCGCTCCCTCGGCACTGACCCTCCGACGGTGCGGCGCTCCCTCGGCACTGACCCTCCGACGGTGCGGCGCTCCCTCGGCACTGACCCTCCGACGGTGCGGCGCTCCCTCGGCACTGACCCTCCGACGGTGCGGCGCTCCCTCGGCACTGACCCTCCGACGGTGCGGCGCTCCCTCGGCACTGACCCTCCGACGGTGCGGCGCTCCCTCGGCACTGACCCTCCGACGGTGCGGCGCTCCCTCGGCACTGACCCTCCGACGGTGCGGCGCTCCCTCGGCACTGACCCTCCGACGGTGCGGCGCTCCCTCGGCACTGACCCTCCGACGGTGCGGCGCTCCCTCGGCACTGACCCTCCGACGGTGCGGCGCTCCCTCGGCACTGACCCTCCGACGGTGCGGCGCTCCCTCGGCACTGACCCTCCGACGGTGCGGCGCTCCCTCGGCACTGACCCTCCGACGGTGCGGCGCTCCCTCGGCACTGACCCTCCGACGGTGCGGCGCTCCCCTCGGCACTGACCCTCCGACGGTGCGGCGCTCCCTCGGCACTGACCCTCCGACGGTGCGGCGCTCCCTCGGCACTGACCCTCCGACGGTGCGGCGCTCCCTCGGCACTGACCCTCCGACGGTGCGGCGCTCCCTCGGCACTGACCCTCCGACGGTGCGGCGCTCCCTCGGCACTGACCCTCCGACGGTGCGGCGCTCCCTCGGCACTGACCCTCCGACGGTGCGGCGCTCCCTCGGCACTGACCCTCCGACGGTGCGGCGCTCCCTCGGCACTGACCCTCCGTCATTGGTACCCTGTTTCAGCCAGTGCCTCTCTCTTCCCTCATGGCAGGCTCGCATGCAGTGCTACCCCAGCCTGGTACCCTCCAGCACCACGACCACCTCCGCAACGGCCACCACTGCGAGCTGCTCTTCTGCCTGCACCTCCGCTGCCACCTCCACCATTCCCGTGGACGACATCAAGGAGGAGGAGGGCACCGAGGGAAAGAAGCCCAAGGAGGCTCCCTCGGCTCCGCCCGCGGCTGTGACAGTGAAGAAGGAGAAGGACCTCAAGGAGCCGCCGGAGGTTAAGGAAGAGGAGCCTCAGCCGGCGGTGGTCAAGAGGGACCCTGACAAACCCAGAGCCAAGGAGAAGGAGCGGGAGAGGGAGCCAGAGCGGGAGAGGGACCGGGACCGGGAGAGGGACCGGGACCGGGACCGGGAGAGAGAGCGGGACAAGGACCGGGAGAGGGAGCGGGACAAGGACCGGGAGAGGGACAGGGACCGGGACAGGGACCGGGACCGGGACCGGGACAGGGAGCGTGAGAAGGACAAGGAGAAGGAGAAATCCAAGCTGGAGGATGCGAAGAAAAAAGACTCGGACATCCTGAAGCAGCTGAAAGTGGAGCTAAAGTGAGGGTCGCGTCTGTGTCCGTCTGCACCCCCTCCCCCGTCTGTGTCTGTCTGCACCCCCCCCTCCCCCGTCTCTGTCTGTCTGCACCCCCCCACCCGTCTCTGTCTGCACCCCCTCCCCCCCGTCTCTGTCCGTCTGCACCCCCCTCCCCCGTCTGTGTCCGTCTGCACCCCCTCCCCCTCCCCCGTCCGTCTGCACCCCCTCCCCCTCCCCCGTCTGTCTGCACCCCCCCTCCCCCGTCTCTGTCTGTCTGCACCCCCCCCCACCCGTCTGTGTCTGTCTGCACCCCCTCCCCCGTCTGTCTGCACCCCCCCTCCCCCGTCTCTGTCTGTCTGCACCCCCCCCACCCGTCTGTGTCTGTCTGCACCCCCCTCCCCCGTCTGTCTGCACCCCCCCTCCCCCGTCTCTGTCTGTCTGCAACCCCCCCCCCACCCGTCTCTGTCTGTCTGCACCCCCTCCCCCGTCTCTGTCTGTCTGCACCCCCTCCCCCGTCTCTGTCTGTCTGCACCCCCCCCACCCGTCTCTGTCTGTCTGCACCCCCCTCCCCACCCGTCTGTCTGTCTGCACCCCCCCCACCCGTCTCTGTCTGTCTGCACCCCCTCCCCCGTCTGTCTGTCTGCACCCCCCCTCCCCCGTCTCTGTCTGTCTGCACCCCCCCACCCGTCTCTGTCTGTCTGCACCCCCTCCCCCGTCTGTCTGTCTGCACCCCCCTCCCCCGTCTCTGTCTGTCTGCACCCCCCCACCCGTCTCTGTCTGTCTGCACCCCCCCTTCCCCCGTCTCTGTCTGTCTGCACCCCCTCCCCCGTCTCTGTCTGTCTGCACCCCCCCCCACCCGTCTCTGTCTGTCTGCACCCCCTCCCACCCGTCTCTGTCTGTCTGCACCCCCCCCACCCGTCTCTGTCTGTCTGCACCCCCCCCACCCGTCTCTGTCTGTCTGCACCCCCCCCACCCGTCTCTGTCTGTCCGCACCCCCCCCACCCGTCTCTGTCTGCACCCCCCCACCCGTCTCTGTCTGTCTGCACCCCCCCCCCACCCGTCTCTGTCTGTCTGCACCCCCCCCCACCCGTCTCTGTCTGTCTGCACCCCCTCCCCTGTCTCTGTCTGTCCGCACCCCCCCCCACCCGTCTCTGTCTGTCCGCACCCCCCCCTCCCCCGTCTCTGTCTGTCTGCACCCCCCCCACCCGTCTCTGTCTGTCTGCACCCCCCCCCCACCCGTCTCTGTCTGTCTGCACCCCCCCCACCCGTCTCTGTCTGTCTGCACCCCCCCCACCCGTCTCTGTCTGTCTGCACCCCCCCCACCCGTCTCTGTCTGTCTGCACCCCCCCCACCCGTCTCTGTCTGTCTGCACCGCCCCACCCGTCTGTCTGTCTGCACCCCCCCACCCGTCTCTGTCTGTCTGCACCCCCCCACCCGTCTCTGTCTGTCTGCACCCCCTCCCCCGTCTCTGTCTGTCTGCACCCCCCCCCACCCGTCTCTGTCTGTCTGCACCGCCTCCCCCCACCCCGTCTCTGGTCTGTCTGCAACCCACCCGTCTGGTCTGTCTGCGCTCCACCCGTCTGTCAGCACCCCCCCTCCCCCGTCTCTGTCTGTCTGCACCCCTTCCCCCGTCTCTGTCTGTCTGCACCCCTTCCCCCGTCTCTCTCTGTCTGCACCCCCTCCCCCGTCTCTGTCTGTCTGCACCCCCCCCCCCACCCCGTCTCTGTCTGTCTGCAACCCACTCGTCTCTGGTCTGTCTGCCCCCCCCTGCCCCGTCTCTGTCTGTCTGCACCCCCCTCCCCCGTCTCTGTCTGTCTGCACCCCCCCTCCCCCGTCTCTGTCTGTCTGCAACCCCTCCCCCGTCTCTGTCTGTCTGCAACCCCTCCCCCGTCTCTGTCTGTCTGCAACCCCTCCCCCGTCTCTGTCTGTCTGCAACCCCTCCCCCGTCTCTGTCTGTCTGCTACCCCTCCCCCGTCTCTGTCTGTCTGCACCCCCTCCCCCGTCTCTGTCTGTCTGCACCCCCTCCCCCGTCTCTGTCTGTCTGCACCCCCTCCCCCGTCTCTGTCTGCACCCTCTCCCCCGTCTCTGTCTGCACCCTCTCCCCCGTCTCTGTCTGCACCCTCTCCCCCCGTCTCTGTCTGCACCCTCTCCCCCGTCTCTGTCAGCACCCTCTCCCCCGTCTCTGTCAGCACCCTCTCCCCCGTCTCTGTCAGCACCCTCTCCCCCGTCTCTGTCAGCACCCTCTCCCCCGTCTCTGTCAGCACCCTCTCCCCCCGTCTCTGTCAGCACCCCCTCCCCCGTCTCTGTCTGTCTGCACCCCCTCCCCCGTCTGTCTGTCTGCACCCCCTCCCCCGTCTGTCTGTCTGCACCCCCTCCCCCGTCTGTCTGTCTGCACCCCCTCCCCCGTCTGTCTGTCTGCACCCCCTCCCCCGTCTGTCTGTCTGCACCCCCTCCCCCGTCTGTCTGTCTGCACCCCCTCCCCCGTCTGTCTGTCTGCACCCCCTCCCCCGTCTGTCTGTCTGCACCCCCTCCCCCGTCTGTCTGTCTGCACCCCCCTCCCCCGTCTGTCTGTCTGCACCCCCTCCCCCGTCTGTCTGTCTGCACCCCCTCCCCCGTCTGTCTGTCTGCACCCCCTCCCCCGTCTGTCTGTCTGCACCCCCTCCCCCGTCTGTCTGTCTGCACCCCCTCCCCCGTCTGTCTGTCTGCACCCCCTCCCCCGTCTGTCTGTCTGCACCCCCTCCCCCGTCTGTCTGTCTGCACCCCCTCCCCCGTCTGTCTGTCTGCACCCCCTCCCCCGTCTGTCTGTCTGCACCCCCTCCCCCGTCTGTCTGTCTGCACCCCCTCCCCCGTCTGTCTGTCTGCACCCCCTCCCCCGTCTGTCTGTCTGCACCCCCTCCCCCGTCTGTCTGTCTGCACCCCCTCCCCCGTCTGTCTGTCTGCACCCCCTCCCCCGTCTGTCTGTCTGCACCCCCTCCCCCGTCTGTCTGTCTGCACCCCCTCCCCCGTCTGTCTGTCTGCACCCCCTCCCCCGTCTGTCTGTCTGCACCCCCTCCCCCGTCTGTCTGTCTGCACCCCCTCCCCCGTCTGTCTGTCTGCACCCCCTCCCCCGTCTGTCTGTCTGCACCCCCTCCCCCGTCTGTCTGTCTGCACCCCCTCCCCCGTCTGTCTGTCTGCACCCCCTCCCCCGTCTGTCTGTCTGCACCCCCTCCCCCGTCTGTCTGTCTGCACCCCCTCCCCCGTCTGTCTGTCTGCACCCCCTCCCCCGTCTGTCTGTCTGCACCCCCTCCCCCGTCTGTCTGTCTGCACCCCCTCCCCCGTCTGTCTGTCTGCACCCCCTCCCCCGTCTGTCTGTCTGCACCCCTCCCCCGTCTGTCTGTCTGCACCCCCTCCCCCGTCTGTCTGTCTGCACCCCCTCCCCCGTCTGTCTGTCTGCACCCCCTCCCCCGTCTGTCTGTCTGCACCCCCTCCCCCGTCTGTCTGTCTGCACCCCCTCCCCCGTCTGTCTGTCTGCACCCCCTCCCCCGTCTGTCTGTCTGCACCCCCTCCCCCGTCTGTCTGTCTGCACCCCCTCCCCCGTCTGTCTGTCTGCACCCCCTCCCCCGTCTGTCTGTCTGCACCCCCTCCCCCGTCTGTCTGTCTGCACCCCCTCCCCCGTCTGTCTGTCTGCACCCCTCCCCCGTCTGTCTGCACCCCTCCCCCGTCTGTCTGTCTGCACCCCCTCCCCCGTCTGTCCTGTCTGCACCCCCTCCCCCGTCTGTCTGTCTGCACCCCCTCCCCCGTCTGTCTGTCTGCACCCCCTCCCCCGTCTGTCTGTCTGCACCCCCTCCCCCGTCTGTCTGTCTGCACCCCCTCCCCCGTCTGTCTGTCTGCACCCCCTCCCCCGTCTGTCTGTCTGCACCCCCTCCCCCGTCTGTCTGTCTGCACCCCCTCCCCCCGTCTGTCTGTCTGCACCCCCTCCCCCGTCTGTCTGTCTGCACCCCCTCCCCCGTCTGTCTGTCTGCACCCCCTCCCCCGTCTGTCTGTCTGCACCCCCTCCCCCGTCTGTCTGTCTGCGCCCCCTCCCCCGTCTGTCTGTCTGCGCCCCCTCCCCCGTCTGTCTGTCTGCGCCCCCTCCCCCGTCTGTCTGTCTGCGCCCCCCTCCCCCGTCTGTCTGTCTGCGCCCCCTCCCCCGTCTGTCTGTCTGCGCCCCCTCCCCCGTCTGTCTGTCTGCACCCCCTCCCCCGTCTGTCTGTCTGCACCCCCTCCGTCTGTCTGCCTGCACCCCCTCCCCCGTCTGTCTGTCTGCACCCCCTCCCCCGTCTGTCTGTCTGCACCCCCTCCCCCGTCTGTCTGTCTGCACCCCCTCCCCCGTCTGTCTGTCTGCACCCCCTCCCCCGTCTGTCTGTCTGCACCCCCTCCCCCGTCTGTCTGTGCGCACCCCCTCCCCGTCTGTCTGTCTGCACCCCCTCCCCCGTCTGTCTGCGCCCCACCCGTCTGTCTGCACCCCCTCCCCCGACTGTCTGCACCCGTCTGTGTCCGTCTGCGCCCCGCCGGCTGCGCCCCGCCCGTCTGTGCCCGCCGGCTGCGCCCCGCCCGTCTGTGCCCGCCGGCCCCCCGCCCGTCTGTGCCCGCCGGCCCCCCGCCCGTCTGTGCCCGCCGGCCCCCCCGCCCGTCTGTGCCCGCCGGCCCCCCGCCCGTCTGTGCCCGCCGGCCCCCCGCCCGTCTGTGCCCGCCGGCCCCCCGCCCGTCTGTGCCCGCCGGCCCCCCGCCCGTCTGTGCCCGCCGGCCCCCCGCCCGTCTGTGCCCGCCGGCCCCCCGCCCGTCTGTGCCCGCCGGCCCCCCGCCCGTCTGTGCCCGCCGGCCCCCCCGCCCGTCTGTGCCCGCCGGCCCCCCGCCCGTCTGTGCCCGCCGGCCCCCCGCCCGTCTGTGCCCGCCGGCCCCCCGCCCGTCTGTGCCCGCCGGCCCCCCCGCCCGTCTGTGCCCGCCGGCCCCCCGCCCGTCTGTGCCCGCCGGCCCCCCGCCCGTCTGTGCCCGCCGGCCCCCCGCCCGTCTGTGCCCGCCGGCCCCCCGCCCGTCTGTGCCCGCCGGCCCCCCGCCCGTCTGTGCCCGGCCCGGCCGGCCCCCCGCCCGTCTGTGCCCGCCGGCCCCCCGCCCGTCTGTGCCCGCCGGCCCCCCGCCCGTCTGTGCCCGCCGGCCCCCCGCCCGTCTGTGCCCGCCGGCCCCCCCGCCCGTCTGTGCCCGCCGGCCCCCCGCCCGTCTGTGCCCGCCGGCCCCCCGCCCGTCTGTGCCCGCCGGCCCCCCGCCCGTCTGTGCCCGCCGGCCCCCCGCCCGTCTGTGCCCGCCGGCCCCCCGCCCGTCTGTGCCCGCCGGCCCCCCGCCCGTCTGTGCCCGCCGGCCCCCCGCCCGTCTGTGCCCGCCGGCCCCCCGCCCGTCTGTGCCCGCCGGCCCCCCGCCCGTCTGTGCCCGCCGGCCCCCCGCCCGTCTGTGCCCGCCGGCCCCCCGCCCGTCTGTGCCCGCCGGCCCCCCGCCCGTCTGTGCCCGCCGGCCCCCCGCCCGTCTGTGCCCGCCGGCCCCCCGCCCGTCTGTGCCCGCCGGCCCCCCGCCCCCCCCGCCCCCCCCCTCCCCCCCCCTCCCCCCCCCTCCCCCCCCTCCCCCCCCCCTCCCCCCCCCCCCTCCCCCGACCCCCCCCCCTCCCCCGAACCCCCCCCTTCCTGTGCGCGCCCCTCCCCTGCCCCCCTCTGTCTCCATCCCCCCATCTGTCTGGACCGGACCGCCCCCCCCCCACCCTCCCCCTCCGTCTGTCTGCACCAGACCCCCCCCCACCCCCCCCTCCCCGTCTGTCTGCACCGGCCCCTTTTGTACTTCCTCTTCTCAGTGGCGTTGCCTCTGTTGGAGTTACTGTAGAGCTGTCCCACCCCCACGACTCGCCACTCGCCCCTCCCCCCACTGTCCACACTCTGCCGCAGCCCACACCGCTTGTCAAATGCCACCGTCCCCCTTCCCCCCCACCTCCCCATAGTCCTCCCCGGAGATAACCGGTACGTACTCCCCGCTGCCTCGTGCACCCCACCCTGTTCTTCCTCCTCGTACGTACTGACTGCCTGCCTGTTTGCCTGTCCCCCCCACTATCCCTCCCTCCCCCCACCCCCCCCCCACCCCACCCCCGCCACCTTACAGGAAGGCCCAGGAGAGCCAGAAGGAGATGAAGCTGCTGCTGGACATGTACAAGTCGGCCCCCAAGGAGCAGA
>JANJGN010005008.1:0-27801 GCA_026770705.1 Isurus oxyrinchus
CGACAAACTCGCGCACAGGCCTAGCAACTGACACACTCGCACACAGGCCTAGGCACTGAAACACACGCGCACAGGCCGAGGCACCGACACACTCACGCAGAGGCCGAGGCACCGACACACTCGCGTACATGCCTAGGCACCGACACACTCGCGCACATGCCTAGGCACCGACACACTTGCAAACAGGGCGAGGCACCGACACACTCGCACACAGGCCGAGGCACCGACACACTCGCGCAAAGGCAGAGGCACTGACACACTCGCGCACAGACCTAGGCACTGACACACTCACGCGCAGGCCGAGGCACCGACACACTCGCGCACAGGCCGGGGCACCGACACACTCGCGCACAGGGCGGAGCACCGACACACTCGCGCACAGGGCGGGGCACCGACAGACTCGCGCACGGGCTGGGGCACCGACACACTCATGCACAGGCCGCGGCACCGACACACTCGCACACAGGCCGAGCCACCGACACGCTCGCGCAACGGCCTAGGCACCGACACGCTCGCACACAGGCCGAGGCACAGACATGCTCGCGCACTGGCCGAGGGTCTGACACACTCGCGCACGGCAAAGGCACTGACATGCTCGAGCACAGGCCGAGGCACCGACATGCTTACGTACAGGCCTAGGCACCGACATGCTCGCGCACGGGCCTAGGCACCGACACGCTCGCGCACAGGCCAAGGCACCGACACAATCACGCATAGTCCGAGGCACCGACACACTCGCGCACAGGCCGCGGCACCGACACACTCGTGCACAGGCCGAGGCACCGACACACTCGCGCACAGGCCGAGGCACCGACACGCTCGCGCACTGGCCGAGGCACCGACACACTCGCGCACGGCCAAGGCAACGACACGCTCGAGCACAGGCCGAGGCACCGACACGCTCACGCACAGGCCTAGGCACCAAAACGCTCACGCACGGGCCTAAGCACCGACACGCTCGCGCACAGGCCGAAGGCACCGACACAATCACGCACAGGCCGAGGCACCGACACACTCGCGCTCAGGCCTAGGCACCGACACACTCGCACACAGGCCGAGGCACCGACACTCTCACGCACAGGCCTAGGCACTGTCACACTCGCACACAGGCCGAGGCACCGACACACTCGTGCACAGGCCTAGGCACCGAAACACTTGCGCACAGGCCGAGGCACCGACACACTCACGCAGAGGCCAAGGCACCGACACGCTCGAGCACAGGCCGAGGCACAGACACGCTCACGCACAGGCCTTGGCACCAAAATGCTCGCGCATGGGCCTAGGCACCGACACGCTCACGCACAGGCCAAGGCATCGAGACAATCGCTCACAGGCCGAGGCACTGACACACACGCGTACAGTATTAGACACCGACACACTCGCGCACAGGCCTCGGCACCGACACACTCGCGCACAGGCCTTGGCACCGACACACTCGCGCACAGCCCTAGGCACCGACACACTCGCGCACAGGCCTAGGCACTGAAACACTCGCGCACAGGCCGAGGCACCGACACACTCACACAGAGGCCAAGGCACCGACACGCTCGAGCACAGGCCGAGGCACAGACACGCTCACGCACAGGCCTTGGCACCAAAACGCTCGCGCATGGGCCTAGGCACCGACACGCTCACGCACAGGCCAAGGCATCGACACAATCGCTCACAGGCCGAGGCACCAACACACACGTGTACAGGCCTAGGCACTGGCACACACGCGCACAGGCCGAGGCACCGACACACTCGCGCACAGGCCTCGGCACCGACACACTCGCGCACAGGCCTTGGCATCGACACACTTGCGCACAGCCCTAGGCACCGACACACTCGCGCACAGGCCTAGGCACTGACACACTCTCGCACAGGCCTAGGCACCGACACACAGGCGTACAGGCCTAGGCACCGACACACGCGCACAGGCCGAGGCACCGACACACTCGCGCACAGGCCTCGGCACCGACACAGTCGCACACAGGCCGAGGCACCGACACACTCGCGCACAGGCCTAGGCACTGAAACACTCGCGCACAGGCCGAGGCACCGACACACTCACACAGAGGCCAAGGCACCGACACGCTCGAGCACAGGCCGAGGCACAGACACGCTCACGCACAGGCCTTGGCATCGACACAATCGCTCACAGGCCGAGGCACCGACACACACACGTACAGGCCTAGGCACCGACACACACGCGCACAGGCCTAGGCACCGACACACTCGCGCACAGGCCTCGGCACCGACACACTCGCGCACAGGCCTAGGCACTGACACACTCGTACACAGGCCGAGGCACCGACACTCTCACGCACAGGCCTTAGCACTGACACACTCACGCACAGGCCTAGGCACCGAAACACACGCGCACAGGCCTAGGCACCGAAACACTCGCGCACAGGCCGAGGCACCGACACACTCGCACACAGGCCTCGGCACCGACACACTTGCGCACAGGCCTTGGCATCGACACACTTGCGCACAGCCCTAGGCACCGACACACTCGCGCACAGGCCTAGGCACTGACACACTCGCGCACAGGCCTAGGCACCGACACACAGGCGTACTGGCCTAGGCACCGACACACACGCGCACAGGCCTAGGCACCGACACACTCGCGCACAGGCCTAGGCACCGAAACACACGCGCACAGGCCGAGGCACCGACACACTCGTGCACAGGCCGAGGCACCGACACTTTCGCGCACAGGCCGAGGCACCGACACGCTCGCGCACAGGCCTGGGCACCATCACAGTCGCACACAGGCCTGGGCTCTGACACAGGCGCGCACAGGCCTGCGCACAGACACACTCGCGCACAGGTTTAGGCACCGACACACTCGCACACAGGCCGAGGCACCGACACAATCGCGCACAGGCCGGGGCACCGACACTCTCGCGCACAAGCCGGGGCACCGACACACTCGCGCACAGGCCGAGGCACCGACACACTCGCGCACAGGCCGAGGCACCGAAACACTCACGCACAGGCCGAGGCACCGACACACTCACGCAGAGGCCAAGGCACCGACACGCTCGAGCACAGGCCGAGGCACAGACACGCTCACGCACAGGCCTTGGCACCAAAACGCTCGCGCATGGGCCTAGGCACCGACACGCTCACGCACAGGCCAAGGCATCGACACAATCGCTCACAGGCCGAGGCACCGACACACACGCGTACAGGCCTAGGCACTGGCACACACGCGCACAGGCCGAGGCACCGACACACTCGCGCACAGGCCTCGGCACCGACACACTCGCGCACAGGCCTTGTCATCGACACACTTGCGCACAGCCCTAGGCACCGACACACTCGCGCACAGGCCTAGGCACTGACACACTCGCGCACAGGCCTAGGCACCGACACACAGGCGTACAGGCCTAGGCACCGACACACGCGCACAGGCCTAGGCACCGACACACTCGCGCACAGGCCTCGGCACCGACACAGTCGCGCACAGGCCGAGGCACCGACACACTCGCGCACAGGCCTAGGCACTGAAACACTCGCGCACAGGCCGAGGCACCGACACACTCACACAGAGGCCAAGGCACCGACACGCTCGAGCACAGGCCGAGGCACAGACACGCTCACGCACAGGCCTTGGCACCAAAACGCTTGCGCATGGGCCTAGGCACCGACACGCTCACGCACAGGCCAAGGCATCGACACAATCGCTCACAGGCCGAGGCACCGACACACACACGTACAGGCCTAGGCACCGACACACACGCGCACAGGCCTAGGCACCGACACACTCGCGCACAGGCCTCGGCACCGACACACTCGCGCACAGGCCTAGGCACTGACACACTCGTACACAGGCCGAGGCACCGACACTCTCACGCACAGGCCTTGGCACTGACACACTCACGCACAGGCCTAGGCACCGAAACACACGCGCACAGGCCTAGGCACCGAAACACACGCGCACAGGCCGAGGCACCGACACAGTCACGCACAGGCCGAGGCACCGACACACTCGCGCACAGGCCTAGGCACCGAAACACTCGCGCACAGGCCGAGGCACCGACACGCTCGCGCACAGGCTGAGGCACCGAAGCACACGCGCACAGGCCTAGGCACCGAAACACACGAGCAGAGGCCTGGGCACCGACACACTCATGCACAGGCCGTGGCACCGACACACTCGCGCACAGGCCTCGGCACCGACACGCTCGCGCACTGGCCGAGGCACCGACACACTCGCGCATGGCCAAGGCACCGACACGCTCGAGCACAGGCCGAGGCACCGACACGCTCACGCACAGGCCTAGGCACCAAAACGCTCACGCACGGGCCTAGGCACCGACACGCTCGCGCACTGGCCGAGGCACCGACACACTCGCACACAGGCCGAGGCACCGACACTCTCACGCGCAGGCCTAGGCACCGACACACTCGCGCACAGGCCGAGGCACCGACACACTCGCGCACAGGCCGAGGCACCGACACACTCGCGCACAGGCCGAGGCACCGACACACTCATGCAGAGGCCAAGGCACCGAAACGCTCGAGCACAGGCCGAGGCACAGACACACTCGCACACAGGCCTAGGCACCGACACACTCGCGCACAGTCCTAGGCACCGACACACTCGCTCACAGGCCTAGGCACCGACACGCACGCGCGCAGGCCTGGGCACCGACATGCTCGAGCACAGGCCGAGGCACCGACACGCTCACGCACAGGCCTAGGCACCAAAACGCTCATGCACGGGCATAGGCACCGACACGCTCGCGCACAGGCTGAGGCACTGACACAATCGCGCACAGGCCGAGGCACCGACACCGTCGCGCACAGGCCTGGGCACCGTCACAGTCGCGCACAGGCCTGGGCTCTGACACAGTCGCACACAGGCCTGCGCACCGACACAGTAGCGCACAGGCCTGGGCACCGACACACTCGCGCACAGGCCTAGGCACCGACACACTCGCGCACAGGTTTAGGCACCGACACACTCGCACACAGGCAGAGGCACCGACACAATCGCGCACAGGCCGGGGCACCGACACACTCGCGCACAAGCCCGGTCACCGACACACTCGCGCACAGGCCTAGGCACTGAAACACTCACGCACAGGCCGAGGCACCGACACACTCACACAGAGGCCAAGGCACCGACACGCTCGAGCACAGGCCGAGGCACAGACACGCTCACGCACAGGCCTTGGCACCAAAACGCTTGCGCATGGGCCTAGGCACCGACACGCTCACGCACAGGCCAAGGCATCGACACAATCGCTCACAGGCCGAGGCACCGACACACACACGTACAGGCCTAGGCACCGACACACACGCGCACAGGCCGCGGCACCGACACACTCGCACACAGGCCGAGGCAGCGACAAACTCGCGCACAGGCCTAGCAACTGACAAACTCGCGCACAGGCCTAGCAACTGACACACTCGCTCACAGGCCGAGGCACCGACACACTCACGCAGAGGCCGAGGCACCGACACACTCGCGTACATGCCTAGGCACCGACACACTCGCGCACATGCCTAGGCACCGACACACTTGCAAACAGGGCGAGGCACCGACACACTCGCACACAGGCCGAGGCACCGACACACTCGCGCAAAGGCAGAGGCACTGACACACTCGCGCACAGACCTAGGCACTGACACACTCACGCGCAGGCCGAGGCACCGACACACTCGCGCACAGGCCGGGGCACCGACACACTCGCGCACAGGGTGGAGCACCGACACACTCGCGCACAGGGCGGGGCACCGACAGACTCGCGCACGGGCTGGGGCACCGACACACTCATGCACAGGCCGCGGCACCGACACACTCGCACACAGGCCGAGCCACCGACACGCTCGCGCAACGGCCTAGGCACCGACACGCTCGCACACAGGCCGAGGCACAGACATGCTCGCGCACTGGCCGAGGGTCTGACACACTCGCGCACGGCAAAGGCACTGACATGCTCGAGCACAGGCCGAGGCACCGACATGCTTACGTACAGGCCTAGGCACCGACATGCTCGCGCACGGGCCTAGGCACCGACACGCTCGCGCACAGGCCAAGGCACCGACACAATCACGCATAGTCCGAGGCACCGACACACTCGCGCACAGGCCGCGGCACCGACACACTCGTGCACAGGCCGAGGCACCGACACACTCGCGCACAGGCCGAGGCACCGACACGCTCGCGCACTGGCCGAGGCACCGACACACTCGCGCACGGCCAAGGCAACGACACGCTCGAGCACAGGCCGAGGCACCGACACGCTCACGCACAGGCCTAGGCACCGACACACTCGCGCACAGGCCTAGGCACCGACACACTCGCGCACAGGTTTAGGCACCGACACACTCGCACACAGGCCGAGGCACCGACACAATCGCGCACAGGCCGGGGCACCGACACACTCGCGCACAAGCCGGGTCACCGACACACTCGCGCACAGGCCTAGGCACTGAAACACTCACGCACAGGCCGAGGCACCGACACACTCACACAGAGGCCAAGGCACCGACACGCTCGAGCACAGGCCGAGGCACAGACACGCTCACGCACAGGCCTTGGCACCAAAACGCTTGCGCATGGGCCTAGGCACCGACACGCTCACGCACAGGCCAAGGCAACGACACGCTCGAGCACAGGCCGAGGCACCGACACGCTCACGCACAGGCCTAGGCACCGACACACTCGCGCACAGGCCTAGGCACCGACACACTCGCGCACAGGTTTAGGCACCGACACACTCGCACACAGGCCGAGGCACCGACACAATCGCGCACAGGCCGGGGCACCGACACACTCGCGCACAAGCCGGGTCACCGACACACTCGCGCACAGGCCTAGGCACTGAAACACTCACGCACAGGCCGAGGCACCGACACACTCACACAGAGGCCAAGGCACCGACACGCTCCAGCACAGGCCGAGGCACAGACACGCTCACGCACAGGCCTTGGCACCAAAACGCTCGCGCATGGGCCTAGGCACCGACACGCTCACGCACAGGCCAAGGCATCGACACAATCGCTCACAGGCCGAGGCACCGACACACACACGTACAGGCCTAGGCACCGACACACACGCGCACAGGCCTAGGCACCGACACACTCGCGCACAGGCCTCGGCACCGACACACTCGCGCACAGGCCTAGGCACTGACACACTCGTACACAGGCCGAGGCACCGACACTCTCACGCACAGGCCTTGGCACTGACACACTCGCGCAGAGGCCGAGTCACCGACACACTCACGCACAGGCCTAGGCACCGAAACACACGCGCACAGGCCTAGGCACCGAAACACACGCGCACAGGCCGAGGCACCGACACACTCGCGCACAGGCCTAGGCACTGACACACTCGCGCACAGGCCTAGGCACCGACACACAGGCGTACAGGCCTAGGCACCGACACACTCGCGCACAGGCCTCGGCACCGACACACTCGCGCACAGGCCGAGGCACCGACACACTCGCGCACAGGCCTAGGCACTGAAACACTCGCGCACAGGCCGAGGCACCGACACACTCACACAGAGGCCAAGGCACCGACATGCTCGAGCACAGGCCGAGGCACAGACACGCTCACGCACAGGCCTTGGCACCAAAACGCTCGCGCATGGGCCTAGGCACCGACACGCTCACGCACAGGCCAAGGCATCGACACAATCGCTCACAGGCCGAGGCACCGACACACACGCGTACAGGCCTAGGCACCAACACACACGCGCACAGGCCTAGGCACCGACACACTCGCGCACAGGCCTCGGCACCGACACACTCGCGCACAGGCCTAGGCACCGACACACTCGCGCACAGGCCTAGGCACCGACACCGTCGCGCACAGGCCTGGGCACCGTCTCAGTCGCGCACATGCCTAGGCACCGACACACTCGCACACAGGCCGAGGCACCGACACAATCGCGCACAGGCCGGGGCACCGACGCACTCGCGCACAAGCCGGGGCACCGACACACTCGCGCACAGGCCGTGGCACAGACACACTCGCGCACAGGCCGGGGCACCGACACACTCGCGCACAGGCCTCGGCACCGACACGCTCGCGCACTGGCCGAGGCACTGACACACTCGCGCACGGCCAAGGCACTGACACGCTCGAGCACAGGCCGAGGCACCGACATGCTTACGTACAGGCCGAGGCACCGACACAATCACACATAGTCCGAGGCACCGACACACTCGCGCACAGGCCGAGGCACCGACACAATCACGCATAGTCCGAGGCACCGACACACTCGCGCACAGGCCGAGGCACCGACACAATCGTGCACAGGCCGAGGCACCGACACACTCGCGCACAGGCCGAGGCACCGACACACTCGCGCACAGGCCGAGGCACCGACACACTCGCGCACAGGTTTATGCACCGACACACTCGCACACAGGCCGAGGCACCGACACAATCGCGCACAGGCCGGGGCACCGACACACTCGCGCACAAGCCGGGGCACCGACACACTCGCGCACAGGCCGGGGCACAGACACACTCGCGCACAGGCTCGGGCACCGACACACTCGCGCGCAGGCCGCGGCACCGACACACTCGCGCACAGGCCTCGGCACCGACATGCTCGCGCACTGGCCGAGGCACCGACACGCTCAAGCACAGGCCGAGGCACCGACACGCTCACGCACAGGCCTAGGCACCAAAACGCTCACGCACGGGCCTAAGCACCGACACGCTCGCGCACAGGCCGAGGCACCGACACACTCGCGCACAGGCCTAGGCACCGAAACACTCGCGCACAGGCCGAGGCACCGACACACTCACGCAGAGGCCAAGGCACCGACACGCTCGAGCACAGGCCGAGGCACAGACACGCTCACGCACAGGCCTTGGCACCAAAACGCTCGCGCATGGGCCTAGGCACCGACACACTCGCGCACAGGCCTAGGCACCGACACACACGTGCACAGGCCTTGGCATCGACACACTCGTGCACAGCCCTAGGCACCGACACACTCGCGCACAGGCCTCGGCACTGACACACTCGCGCACAGGCCTAGGCACCGACACACTCGCACACAGGCCTAGGCACCGACACACTCACGCACCGGCCTAGGCACCGACACACTCGCGCACAGGCCTAGGCACCGACACACTCGCGCACAGGCCTAGGCACCGACACACTCGCGCACAGGCCGAGGCACCGACACACTCGCGCACAGGCCGAGGCACCGACACAATCGCGCACAGGCCAAGGCACCGACACACTCGCACACAGGCCGAGGCACCGACACATTCACGCACAGGCCTTGGCACCGACACACTCGCGCACAGGCCGAGGCACCGACACACTCACGCACAGGCCTAGGCAACGAAACACACGCGCACAGGCCGAGGCAGCGACACACTCACGCGGAGGCCGAGGCACCGACACACTCGCGCACAGGCCTAGGCACCGACACACTCGCACACAGGCCTAGGCACCGACACACTCACGCACAGGCCTAGGCACCGACACACACGCGCACAGGCCTAGGCACCGACACACTCGCGCACAGGCCTCGGCACCGACACAGTCGCGCACAGGCCGAGGCACCGACACACTCGCGCACAGGCCTAGGCACTGAAACACTCGCGCACAGGCCTAGGCACTGAAACACTCGCGCACAGGCCGAGGCACCGACACACTCACACAGAGGCCAAGGCACCGACACGCTCGAGCACAGGCCGAGGCACAGACATGCTCACGCACAGGCCTTGGCACCAAAACGCTTGCGCATGGGCCTAGGCACCGACACGCTCACGCACAGGCCAAGGCACTGACACACTCGTACACAGGCCGAGGCACCGACACTCTCACGCACAGGCCTTGGCACTGACACACTGGCGCAGAGGCCGAGTCACCGACACACTCACGCACAGGCCTAGGCACCGAAACACACGCGCACAGGCCTAGGCACCGAAACACACGCGCACAGGCCGAGGCACCGACACACTCGCGCACAGGCCTAGACACCGAAACACACGCGCACAGGCCGAGGCACCGACACACTCGTGCACAGGCCGAGGCACCGACACTTTCGCGCACAGGCCGAGGCACCGACATGCTCGCGCACAGGCCTGGGCACCATCACAGTCGCACACAGGCCTGGGCTCTGACACAGGCGCGCACAGGCCTGCGCACAGACACACTCGCGCACAGGTTTAGGCACCGACACACTCGCACACAGGCCGAGGCACCGACACAATCGCGCACAGGCCGGGGCACCGACACACTCGCGCACAAGCCGGGTCACCGACACACTCGCGCACAGGCCTAGGCACTGAAACACTCACGCACAGGCCGAGGCACCGACACACTCACACAGAGGCCAAGGCACCGACACGCTCGAGCACAGGCCGAGGCACAGACACGCTCACGCCCAGGCCTTGGCACCAAAACGCTTGCGCATGGGCCTAGGCACCGACACGCTCACGCACAGGCCAAGGCATCGACACAATCGCTCACAGGCCGAGGCACCGACACACACACGTACAGGCCTAGGCACCGACACACACGCGCACAGGCCTAGGCACCGACACACTCGCGCACAGGCCTCGGCACCGACACACTCGCGCACAGGCCTAGGCACTGACACACTCGTACACAGGCCGAGGCACCGACACACTCACGCACAGGCCTTGGCACTGACACACTCACGCACAGGCCTAGGCACCGAAACACACGCGCACAGGCCTAGGCACCGAAACACACGCGCACAGGCCAAGGCACCGACACGCTCGAGCACAGGCCGAGGCACCGACACGCTCACGCACAGGCCTAGGCACCAAAACGCTCACGCACGGGCCTAGGCACCGACACGCTCGCGCACTGGCCGAGGCACCGACACACTCGCACACAGGCCGAGGCACCGACACTCTCACACGCAGGCCGAGGCACCGACACACTCGCGCACAGGCCGAGGCACCGACACACTCGCGCACAGGCCGAGGCACTGACACACTCGCGCACAGGCCGAGGCACCGACACACTCATGCAGAGGCCAAGGCACCGAAACGCTCGAGCACAGGCCGAGGCACAGACACACTCGCGCACAGGCCTAGGCACCGACACACTCGCGCACAGGCCAAGGCACCGACACACTCGCGCACAGTCCTAGGCACCGACACACTCGCTCACAGGCCTAGGCACCGACACGCACGCGCGCAGGCCTGGGCACCGACATGCTCGAGCACAGGCCGAGGCACCGACACGCTCACGCACAGGCCTAGGCACCAAAACGCTCACGCACGGGCATAGGCACCGACACGCTCGCGCACAGGCTGAGGCACTGACACAATCGCGCACAGGCCGAGGCACCGACACCGTCGCGCACAGGCCTGGGCACCGTCACAGTCGCGCACAGGCCTGGGCTCTGACACAGTCGCACACAGGCCTGCGCACCGACACAGTAGCGCACAGGCCTGGGCACCGACACACTCGCGCACAGGCCTAGGCACCGACACACTCGCGCACAGGTTTAGGCACCGACACACTCACACACAGGCCGAGGCACCGACACAATCGCGCACAGGCCGGGGCACCGACACACTCGCGCACAAGCCGGGTCACCGACACACTCGCGCACAGGCCTAGGCACTGAAACACTCACGCACAGGCCGAGGCACCGACACACTCACACAGAGGCCAAGGCACCGACACGCTCGAGCACAGGCCGAGGCACAGACATGCTCACGCACAGGCCTTGGCACCAAAACGCTTGCGCATGGGCCTAGGCACCGACACGCTCACGCACAGGCCAAGGCATCGACACAATCGCTCACAGGCCGAGGCACCGACACACACACGTACAGGCCTAGGCACCGACACATACGCGCACAGGCCTAGGCACCGACACACTCGCGCACAGGCCACGGCACCGACACACTCGCGCACAGGCCTAGGCACTGACACACTCGTACACAGGCCGAGGCACCGACACTCTCACGCACAGGCCTTGGCACTGACACACTCGCGCAGAGGCCGAGTCACCGACACACTCACGCACAGGCCTAGGCACCGAAACACACGCGCACAGGCCTAGGCACCGAAACACACGCGCACAGGCCGAGGCACCGACACACTCGCGCACAGGCCTAGGCACTGACACACTCGCGCACAGGCCTAGGCACCGACACACAGGCGTACAGGCCTAGGCACCGACACACTCGCGCACAGGCCTCGGTACCGACACACTCGCGCACAGGCCGAGGCACCGACACACTCGCGCACAGGCCTAGGCACTGAAACACTCGCGCACAGGCCGAGGCACCGACACACTCACACAGAGGCCAAGGCACCGACATGCTCGAGCACAGGCCGAGGCACAGACACGTTCACGCACAGGCCTTGGCACCAAAACGCTCGCGCATGGGCCTAGGCACCGACACGCTCACGCACAGGCCAAGGCATCGACACAATCGCTCACAGGCCGAGGCACCGACACACACGCGTACAGGCCTAGGCACCGACACACACGCACACAGGCCTAGGCACCGACACACTCGCGCACAGGCCTCGGCACCGACACACTCGCGCACAGGCCTAGGCACCGACACACTCGCGCACAGGCCTAGGCACCGACACCGTCGCGCACAGGCCTGGGCACCGTCACAGTCGCGCACATGCCTAGGCACCGACACACTCGCACACAGGCCGAGGCACCGACACAATCGCGCACAGGCCGGGGCACCGACGCACTCGCGCACAAGCCGGGGCACCGACACACTCGCGCACAGGCCGTGGCACAGACACACTCGCGCACAGGCTGGGGCACCGACACACTCGCGCACAGGCCTCGGCACCGACACGCTCGCGCACTGGCCGAGGCACTGACACACTCGCGCACGGCCAAGGCACTGACACGCTCGAGCACAGGCCGAGGCACCGACATGCTTACGTACAGGCCGAGGCACCGACACAATCACACATAGTCCGAGGCACCGACACACTCGCGCACAGGCCAAGGCACCGACACAATCACGCATAGTCCGAGGCACCGACACACTCGCGCACAGGCCGAGGCACCGACACAATCGTGCACAGGCCGAGGCACCGACACACTCGCGCACAGGCCGAGGCACCGACACACTCGCGCACAGGCCGAGGCACCGACACACTCGCGCACAGGTTTAGGCACCGACACACTCGCACACAGGCCGAGGCACCGACACAATCGCGCACAGGCCGGGGCACCGACACACTCGCGCACAAGCCGGGGCACCGACACACTCGCGCACAGGCCGGGGCACAGACACACTCGCGCACAGGCTCGGGCACCGACACACTCGCGCGCAGGCCGCGGCACCGACACACTCGCGCACAGGCCTCGGCACCGACATGCTCGCGCACTGGCCGAGGCACCGACACGCTCGAGCACAGGCCGAGGCACTGACACGCTCACGCACAGGCCTAGGCACCAAAACGCTCACGCACGCGCCTAAGCACCGACACGCTCGCGCATAGGCCGAGGCACCGACACACTCGCGCACAGGCCTAGGCACCGAAAAACTCGCGCACAGGCCGAGGCACCGACACACTCACGCAGAGGCCAAGGCACCGACAAGCTCGAGCACAGGCCGAGGCACAGACACGCTCACGCACAGGCCTTGGCACCAAAACGCTCGCGCATGGGCCTAGGCACCGACACACTCGCGCACAGGCCTAGGCACCGACACACACGTGCACAGGCCTTGGCATCGACACACTCGTGCACAGCCCTAGGCACCGACACACTCGCGCACAGGCCTCGGCACTGACACACTCGCGCACAGGCCTAGGCACCGACACACTCGCACACAGGCCTAGGCACCGACACACTCACGCACCGGCCTAGGCACCGACACACTCGCGCACAGGCCTAGGCACCGACACACTCGCGCACAGGCCTAGGCACCGACACACTCGCGCACAGGCCGAGGCACCGACACACTCGCGCACAGGCCGAGGCACCGACACAATCGCGCACAGGCCAAGGCACCGACACACTCGCACACAGGCCGAGGCACCGACACATTCACGCACAGGCCTTGGCACCGACACACTCGCGCACAGGCCGAGGCACCGACACACTCACGCACAGGCCTAGGCAACGAAACACACGCGCACAGGCCGAGGCAGCGACACACTCACGCGGAGGCCGAGGCACCGACACACTCGCGCACAGGCCTAGGCACCGACACACTCGCACACAGGCCTAGGCACCGACACACTCGCGCACAGGCCTAGGCACCGACACACTCGCGCACAGGCCTAGGCACCGACACACTCGCGCACAGGCCTAGGCACCGACACACGCGCGCACAGGCCGAGGCACCGACACACTCGCGCACAGGCCGAGGCACCGACACAATCGCGCACAGGCCAAGGCACCGACACACTCGCACACAGGCCGAGGCACCGACACATTCACGCACAGGCCTTGGCACCGACACACTCGCGCACAGGCCGAGGCACCGACACACTCACGCACAGGCCTAGGCAACGAAACACACGCGCACAGGCCGAGGCAGCGACACACTCACGCGGAGGCCGAGGCACCGACACACTCGCGCACATGCCTAGGCACCGACACACTCGCGCACATGCCTAGGCACCGACACACTCGCGCACAGGCCTAGGCACCGACACACTTGCAAACAGGGCGAGACACCGACACACTCGCACACAGGCCAAGGCACCGACACACTCGCACAAAGGCTGAGGCACCGACACACTCGCGCACAGACCTAGGCACTGACACACTCGCGCACAGGCCGAGGCACCGACACACTCGCGCACAGGCCGGGGCACCGACACACTCGCGCACAGGGCGGGGCACCGACAGACTCGCGCACGGGCTGGGGCACCGACACACTCATGCACAGGCCGCGGCACCGACACACTCGCACACAGGCCGAGGCAGCGACAAACTCGCGCACAGGCCTAGCAACTGACACACTCGCACACAGGCCTAGGCACCGAAACACACGCGCACAGGCCGAGGCACCGACACACTCACGCAGAGGCCGAGGCACCGACACACTCGCGTACATGCCTAGGCACCGACACACTTGCAAACAGGGCGAGGCACCGACACACTCGCACACAAGCCGAGGCACCGACACACTCGCGCAAAGGCAGAGGCACTGACACACTCGCGCACAGACCTAGGCACTGACACACTCACGCGCAGGCCGAGGCACCGACACACTCGCGCACAGGCCGGGGCACCGACACACTCGCGCACAGGGCGGAGCACCGACACACTCGCGCACAGGGCGGGGCACCGACAGACTCGCGCACGGGCTGGGGCACCGACACACTCATGCACAGGCCGCGGCACCGACACACTCGCACACAGGCCGAGCCACCGACACGCTCGCGCAACGGCCTAGGCACCGACACGCTCGCACACAGGCCGAGGCACAGACATGCTCGCGCACTGGCCGAGGGTCTGACACACTCGCGCACGGCAAAGGCACTGACATGCTCGAGCACAGGCCGAGGCACCGACATGCTTACGTACAGGCCTAGGCACCGACATGCTCGCGCACGGGCCTAGGCACCGACACGCTCGCGCACAGGCCAAGGCACCGACACAATCACGCATAGTCCGAGGCACCGACACACTCGCGCACAGGCCGCGGCACCGACACACTCGTGCACAGGCCGAGGCACCGACACACTCGCGCACAGGCCGAGGCACCGACACGCTCGCGCACTGGCCGAGGCACCGACACACTCGCGCACGGCCAAGGCAACGACACGCTCGAGCACAGGCCGAGGCACCGACACGCTCACGCACAGGCCTAGGCACCAAAACGCTCACGCACGGGCCTAGGCACCGACACGCTCACGCACAGGCCGAGGCACCGACACAATCACGCACAGGCCGAGGCACCGACACACTCGCGCTCAGGCCTAGGCACCGACACACTCGCACACAGGCCGAGGCACTGACACTCTCACGCACAGGCCTAGGCACCGTCACACTCGCACACAGGCCAAGGCACCGACACACACGCGTACAGGCCTAGGCACCGAAACACTTGCGCACAGGCCGAGGCACCGACACACTCACGCAGAGGCCAAGGCACCGACACGCTCGAGCACAGGCCGAGGCACAGACACGCTCACGCACAGGCCTTGGCACCAAAATGCTCGCGCATGGGCCTAGGCACCGACACGCTCACGCACAGGCCAAGGCATCGACACAATCGCTCACAGGCCGAGGCACTGACACACACGCGTACAGTATTAGGCACCGACACACTCGCGCACAGGCCTCGGCACCGACACACTCGCGCACAGGCCTTGGCACCGACACACTCGCGCACAGCCCTAGGCACCGACACACTCGCGCACAGGCCTAGGCACTGACACACTCGCGCACAGGCCTAGGCACCGACACACTCGCGCACAGGTCTAGGCACCGACACACTCGCGCACAGGCCTAGGCACCGACACACTCGCGCACAGGCCTAGGCACCGACACACTCGCGCACAGGCCTAGGCACCGACACACTCGCGCACAGGCCGAGGCAACGACACTCTCATGCACAGGCTTTGGCACCGACACACTCGCGCACAGGCCGAGGCACCGACACACTCACGCACAGGCCTAGGCACCGAAACACACGCGCACAGGCCGAGGCACCGACACACTCACGTAGAGGCCGAGGCACCGACACACTCGCCCACATGCCTAGGCACCGACACACTCGCGCACAGGCCGAGGCACCGACACACTCGCGCACAGGCCGGGGCACCGACACACTTGCGCACAGGCCGCGGCACCGACACACTCGCACACAGGCCGAGCCACCGACACGCTCGCGTACAGGCCGAGCCACTGACACACTCGCGCACGGCCAAGGCACTGACATGCTCGCGCACAGGCCAAGGCACCGACACAATCACGCACAGGCCTAGGCACTGAAACACTTGCGCACAGGCCGAGGCACCGACACACTCACGCAGAGGCCAAGGCACCGACACGCTCGAGCACAGGCCGAGGCACAGACACGCTCACGCACAGGCCTTGGCACCAAAACGCTCGCGCATGGGCCTAGGCACCGACACACTCGCGCACAGGCCTGCGCACCGACACAGTAGCGCACAGGCCTGCGCACCGACACACTCGCGCACAGGCCTGGGCACCGACACACTCGCGCACAGGTTTAGGCACCGACACACTCGCACACAGGCCGAGGCACCGACACAATCGCGCACAGGCCGGGGCACCGACACATTCGCGCACAGGCCGGGGCACAGACACACTCGCACACAGGCTGGGGCACCGACACACTCGCGCACAGGCCGCGGCACCGACACACTCGCGCACAGGTTTAGGCACCGACACACTCGCACACAGGCCGAGGCACCGACACAATCGCGCACAGGCCGGGGCACCGACACACTCGCGCACAAGCCGGGGCACCGACACATTCGCGCACAGGCCGGGGCACAGACACACTCGCACACAGGCTGGGGCACCGACACACTCGCGCACAGGCCGCGGCACCGACAAACTCGCGCGCAGGCCGTGGCACCGACACACTCACGCACAGGCCGTGGCACCGACACACTCGCGCACACGCCGCGGCACCGACACTCTCCTGCACTGGCCGAGGCACCGACACACTCGCGCACGGCCAAGGCACCGACACGCTCGAGCACAGGCCGAGGCACCGACACGCTCACGCACAGGCCAAGGCACCGACACGCTCACGCACGGGCCGAGGCACCGACACGCTCACGCACAGGCCGAGGCACTGACACAATCGTGCACAGGCCGAGGCACCGACACACTCGCGCACAGGCCGAGGCACCGACACACTCGCACACAGGCCTAGGCACCGACACACTCGCGCACAAGCCGAGGCACCGACACACTCACGCAGAGGCCAAGGCACCGACACGCTCGAGCACAGGCCGAGGCACAGACACGCTCACGCACAGGCCTTGGCACCAAAACGCTCGCGCATGGGCCTAGGCACCGACACGCTCACGCACAGGCCAAGGCATCGACACAATCGCTCACAGGCCGAGGCACCGACACACACGCGTACAGGCCTAGGCACTGGCACACACGTGCACAGGCCGAGGCACCGACACACTCGCGCACAGGCCTCGGCACCGACACACACGCGCACAGGCCTTGGCATCGACACACTTGCGCACAGCCCTAGGCACCGACACACTCGCGCACAGGCCTAGGCACTGACACACTCGCGCACAGGCCTAGGCACCGACACACAGGCGTACAGGCCTAGGCACCGACACACGCGCACAGGCCTAGGCACCGACACACTCGCGCACAGGCCTCGGCACCGACACAGTCGCGCACAGGCCGAGGCACCGACACACTCGCGCACAGGCCTAGGCACTGAAACACTCGCGCACAGGCCGAGGCACCGACACACTCACACAGAGGCCAAGGCACCGACACGCTCGAGCACAGGCCGAGGCACAGACACGCTCACGCACAGGCCTTGGCACCAAAACGCTTGCGCATGGGCCTAGGCACTGACACGCTCACGCACAGGCCAAGGCATCGACACAATCGCTCACAGGCCGAGGCACCGACACACACACGTACAGGCCTAGGCACCGACACACACGCGCACAGGCCTAGGCACCGACACACTCGCGCACAGGCCTCGGCACCGACACACTCGCGCACAGGCCTAGGCACTGACACACTCGTACACAGGCCGAGGCACCGACACTCTCACGCACAGGCCTTGGCACTGACACACTCACGCACAGGCCTAGGCACCGAAACACACGCGCACAGGCCTAGGCACCGAAACACACGCGCACAGGCCGAGGCACCGACACACTCGCGCACAGGCCTCGGCACCGACACACTCGCGCACAGGCCTTGGCATCGACACACTTGCGCACAGCCCTATGCACCGACACACTCGCGCACAGGCCTAGGCACTGACACACTCGCGCACAGGCCTAGGCACCGACACACAGGCGTACTGGCCTAGGCACCGACACACACGCGCACAGGCCTAGGCACTGACACACTCGCGCACAGGCCTCGGCACCGACACAGTCGCGCACAGGCCGAGGCACCGACACACTCGCGCACAGGCCTAGGCACTGAAACACTCGCGCACAGGCCTAGGCACTGAAACACTCGCGCACAGGCCGAGGCACCGACACACTCACACAGAGGCCAAGGCACCGACACGCTCGAGCACAGGCCGAGGCACAGACACGCTCACGCACAGGCCTTGGCACCAAAACGCTTGCGCATGGGCCTAGGCACCGACACGCTCACGCACAGGCCAAGGCATCGACACAATCGCTCACAGGCCGAGGCACCGACACACACACGTACAGGCCTAGGCACCGACACACACGCGCACAGGCCTAGGCACCGACACACTCGCGCACAGGCCTCGGCACCGACACACTCGCGCACAGGCCTAGGCACTGACACACTCGTACACAGGCCGAGGCACCGACACTCTCACGCACAGGCCTTGGCACTGACACACTCGCGCAGAGGCCGAGTCACCGACACACTCACGCACAGGCCTAGGCACCGAAACACACGCGCACAGGCCTAGGCACCGAAACACACGCGCACAGGCCGAGGCACCGACACACTCGCGCACAGGCCTAGGCACCGAAACACACGCGCTCAGGCCGAGGCACCGACACACTCGTGCACAGGCCGAGGCACCGACACTTTCGCGCACAGGCCGAGGCACCGACACGCTCGCGCACAGGCCTGGGCACCATCACAGTCGCACACAGGCCTGGGCTCTGACACAGGCGCGCACAGGCCTGCGCACAGACACACTCGCGCACAGGTTTAGGCACCGACACACTCGCACACAGGCCGAGGCACCGACACAATTGCGCACAGGCCGGGGCACCGACACACTCACGCACAAGCCGGGTCACTGACACACTCGCGCACAGGCCGGGGCACAGACACACTCGCGCACAGGCTGGGGCACCGACACACTCGCGCACAGGCCGCGGCATCGACACACTCGCGCTCAGGCCGTGGCACCGACACACTCGCGCACAGGCCTCGGCACCGACACGCTCGCGCACTGGCCGAGGCACCGACACACTCACGCACAGGTTTAGGCACCGACACACTCGCACACAGGCCGAGGCACCGACACAATCGCGCACAGGCCGGGGCACCGACACACTCGCGCACAAGCCGGGTCACCGACACACTCGCGCACAGGCCGGGGCACAGACACACTCGCGCACAGGCTGGGGCACCGACACACTCGCGCACAGGCCGTGGCACCGACACACTCGCGCACAGGCCTCGGCACCGACACGCTCGCGCACTGGCCGAGGCACCAACACACTCGCGCACGGCCAAGGCACCGACACGCTCGAGCACAGGCCGAGGCACCGACACGCTCATGCACAGGCCTAGGCACCAAAACGCTCACGCACGGGCCTAGGCACCGACACGCTCGCGCACTGGCCGAGGCACCGACACACTCGCACACAGGCCGAGGCACCGACACTCTCACACGCAGGCCTAGGCACAGACACACTCGCGCACAGGCCGAGGCACCGACACACTCACGCACAGGCCGAGGCACCGACACACTCGCGCACAGGCCGAGGCACGGACACACTCGCGCACAGGCCGAGGCACCGACACACTCATGCAGAGGCCAAGGCACCGAAACGCTTGAGCACAGGCCGAGGCACAGACACACTCGCGCACAGGCCTAGGCACCGACACACAGGCGTACAGGCCTAGGCACTGGCACACACGCGCACAGGCCGAGGCACCGACACACTCGCGCACAGGCCTCGGCACCGACACACTCGCGCACAGGCCTTGGCATCGACACACTTGCGCACAGCCCTAGGCACCGACACACTCGCGCACAGGCCTAGGCACTGACACACTCGCGCACAGGCCTTGGCACCGACACACAGGCGTACAGGCCTAGGCACCGACACACACGCGCACAGGCCTAGGCACCGACACACTCACGCACAGGTTTAGGCACCGACACACTCGCACACAGGCCGAGGCACCGACACAATCGCGCACAGGCCGGGGCACCGACACACTCGCGCACAAGCCGGGTCACCGACACACTCGCGCACAGGCCGGGGCACAGACACAGTCGCGCACATGCTGGGGCACCGACACACTCGCGCACAGGCCGCGGCACCGACACACTCGCGCTCAGGCCGTGGCAACGACACACTCGCGCACAGGCCTCGGCACCGACACGCTCGCGCACTGGCCGAGGCACCGACACACTCGCGCACGGCCAAGGCACCGACACGCTCGAGCACAGGCCGAGGCACCGACACGCTCACGCACAGGCCTAGGCACCAAAACGCTCACGCACGGGCCTAGGCACCGACACGCTCGCGCACTGGCCGAGGCACCGACACACTCGCACACAGGCCGAGGCACCGACACTCTCACACGCAGGCCTAGGCACCGACACACTCGCGCACAGGCCGAGGCACCGACACACTCGCGCACAGGCCGAGGCACCGACACACTCGCGCACAGGCCGAGGCACCGACACACTCATGCAGAGGCCAAGGCACCGAAACGCTCGAGCACAGGCCGAGGCACAGACACACTCGCGCACAGGCCTAGGCACCGACACACTCGCGCACAGGCCTAGGCACCGACACACTCGCGCACAGGCCTAGGCACCGACACACTCGCGCACAGTCCTAGGCACCGACACACTCGCTCACAGGCCTAGGCACCGACACGCACGCGCGCAGGCCTGGGCACCGACATGCTCGAGCACAGGCCGAGGCAGGGACACGCTCACGCACAGGCCTAGGCACCAAAACGCTCACGCACGGGCATAGGCACCGACACGCTCGCACACAGGCCGAGGCACCGACACACTCGCACACAGGCCGAGGCACCGACACTCTCACACACAGGCGTAGGCACCGACACACTCGCGCGCAGGCTGAGGCACCGACACACTCGTGCACAGGCCTAGGCACCGAAACACTCACGCACAGGCCGAGGCACCGACACACTCACGCAGAGGCCAAGGCACCGACACGCTCGAGCACAGGCCGAGGCACAGACACGCTCACGCACAGGCCTTGGCACCAAAACGCTCGCGCATGGGCCTAGGCACCGACAAGCTCACGCACAGGCCAAGGCATCGACACAATCGCTCACAGGCCGAGGCACCGACACACACGCATACAGGCCTTGGCATCGACACACACGCGCGCAGGCCTAGGCACCGACACACTCGCGCACAGGCCTCGGCACCGACACACTCGCGCACAGGCCTTGGCATCGACACACTCGCGCACAGCCCTAGCCACCGACACACTCGCGCACAGGCCTAGGCACCGACACACTCGCGCACAGGCCTAGGCACCGACACACACGCGTACAGGCCTAGGCACTGGCACACACGCGCACAGGCCGAGCACCGACACACTCGCGCACAGGCCTCGGCACCGACACACTCGCGCACAGGCCTTGGCATCGACACACTTGCGCACAGCCCTAGGCACCGATACACTCGCGCACAGGCCTAGGCACTGACACACTCGCGCACAGGCCTAGGCACCGACACACAGGCGTACAGGCCTAGGCACCGACACACACGCGCACAGGCCTAGGCACCGACACACTCGCGCACAGGCCTCGGCACCGACACAGTCGCGCACAGGCCGAGGCACCGACACACTCGCGCACAGGCCTAGGCACCGACACGCTCGAGCACAGGCCGAGGCACAGACACGCTCACGCACAGGCCTTGGCACCAAAACGCTTGCGCATGGGCCTAGGCACCGACACGCTCACGCACAGGCCAAGGCATCGACACAATCGCTCACAGGCCGAGGCACCGACACACACACGTACAGGCCTAGGCACCGACACACACGCGCACAGGCCTAGGCACCGACACACTCGCGCACAGGCCTCGGCACCGACACGCGCACAGGCCTAGGCACTGACACACTCGTACACAGGCCGAGGCACCGACACTCTCACGCACAGGCCTTGGCACTGACACACTCGCGCAGAGGCCGAGTCACCGACACACTCACGCACAGGCCTAGGCACCGAAACACACGCGCACAGGCCTAGGCACCGAAACACACGCGCACAGGCCGAGGCACCGACACACTCGCGCACAGCCCTAGGCACCGACACACTCGCGCACAGGCCTAGGCACTGACACACTCGCGCACAGGCCTAGGCACCGACACACAGGCGTACACAGGCCTAGGCACCGACACACACGCGCACAGGCCTAGGCACCGACACAGTCGCGCACAGGCCTCGGCACCGACACACTCGCGCACAGGCCGAGGCACCGACACAATCGCGCACAGGCCGAGGCACCGACACACTCGCGCTCAGGCCAAGGCACTGACACACTCGTACACAGGCCGAGGCATCGACACTCTCACGCACAGGCCTTGGCACCAACACACTCACGCACAGGCCTCGGCACCGAAACACACGAGCAGAGGCCTGGGCACCGACACATTCACGCACAGGCCGCGGCACCGACACACTCGCGCTCAGGCCGTGGCACCAACACACTCGCGCACAGGCCTCGGCACCGACACGCTCGCGCACTGGCCGAGGCACCGACACACTCGCGCATGGCCAAGGCACCGACACGCTCGAGCACAGGCCGAGGCACCGACACGCTCACGCACAGGCCTAGGCATCAAAACGCTCACGCACGGGCCTAGGCACCGACACGCTCGCGCACTGGCCGAGGCACCGACACACTCGCACACAGGCCGAGGCACCGACACTCTCACACGCAGGCCTAGGCACCGACACACTCGTGCACAGGCCGAGGCACCGACACACTCGCGCACAGGCCGAGGCACCGACACACTCGCGCACAGGCCGAGGCACCGACACACTCATGCAGAGGCCAAGGCACCGAAACGCTCGAGCACAGGCCGAGGCACAGACACACTCGCGCACAGGCCTAGGCACCGACACACTCGCGCACAGGCCAAGGCACCGACACACTCGCGCACAGTCCTAGGCACCGACACACTCGCTCACAGGCCTAGGCACCGACACGCACGCGCGCAGGCCTTGGCACCGACATGCTCGAGCACAGGCTGAGGCACCGACACGCTCACACACAGGCCTAGGCACCAAAACGCTCACGCACGGGCATAGGCACCGACACGCTCGCGCACAGGCCGAGGCACTGACACAATCGCGCACAGGCCGAGGCACCGACACCGTCGCGCACAGGCCTGGGCACCGTCACAGTCGCGCACAGGCCTGGGCTCTGACACAGTCGCACACAGGCCTGCGCACCGACACAGTAGCGCACAGGCCTGGGCACCGACACACTCGCGCACAGGCCTAGGCACCGACACACTCGCGCACAGGCCTAGGCACCGACACACTCGCACACAGGCCGAGGCACCGACACAATCGCGCACAGGCCGGGGCACCGACACACTCGCGCACAAGCCGGGGCACCGACACATTCGCGCACAGGCCGGGGCACAGACACACTCGCACACAGGCTGGGGCACCGACACACTCGCGCACAGGCCGCGGCACCGACAAACTCGCGCGCAGGCCGTGGCACCGACACACTCGTGCACAGGCCTCGGCACCGACACTCTCCCGCACTGGCCGAGGCACCGACACACTCGCGCACGGCCAAGGCACCGACACGCTCGAGCACAGGCCGAGGCACCGACACGCTCACGCACAGGCCTAGGCACCAAAACGCTCACGCACGGGCCTAGGCACCGACACACTCGCGCTCAGGCCTAGGCACCGACACACTCGCACACAGGCCGAGGCACCGACACTCTCACGCACAGGCCGAGGCACCGACACACTCGCGCACAGGCCGAGGCACTGAAACACTCGCGCACAGGCCTAGGCACTGAAACACTCGCGCACAGGCCGAGGCACCGACACACACACGTACAGGCCTAGGCACTGGCACACACGCGCACAGGCCGAGGCACCGACACACTCGCGCACAGGCCTCGGCACCGACACACTCGCGCACAGGCCTTGGCATCGACACACTTGCGCACAGCCCTAGGCACCGACACACTCGCGCACAGGCCTAGGCACTGACACACTCGCGCACAGGCCTAGGCACCGACACACAGGCGTACAGGCCTAGGCACCGACACACGCGCACAGGCCTAGGCACCGACACACTCGCGCACAGGCCTCGGCACCGACACAGTCGCGCACAGGCCGAGGCACCGACACACTCGCGCACACGCCTAGGCACTGAAACACTCGCGCACAGGCCGAGGCACCGACACACTCACACAGAGGCCAAGGCACCGACACGCTCGAGCACAGGCCGAGGCACAGCCACGCTCACGCACAGGCCTTGGCACCAAAACGCTTGCGCATGGGCCTAGGCACCAACACGCTCACGCACAGGCCAAGGCATCGACACAATCGCTCACAGGCCGAGGCACCGACACACACACGTACAGGCCTAGGCACCGACACACACGCGCACAGGCCTAGGCACCGACACACTCGCGCACAGGCCTCGGCACCGACACACTCGCGCACAGGCCTAGGCACTGACACACTCGTACACAGGCCGAGGCACCGACACTCTCACGCACAGGCCTTGGCACTGACACACTCGCGCAGAGGCCGAGTCACCGACACACTCACGCACAGGCCTAGGCACCGAAACACACGCGCACAGGCCTAGGCACCGAAACACACGCGCACAGGCCGAGGCACCGACACACTCGCGCACAGGCCTAGGCACCGAAACACACGCGCACAGGCCGAGGCACCGACACACTCGTGCACAGGCCGAGGCACCGACACTTTCGCGCACAGGCCGAGGCACCGACACGCTCGCGCACAGGCCTGGGCACCATCACAGTCGCACACAGGCCTGGGCTCTGACACAGGCGCGCACAGGCCTGCGCACAGACACACTCGCGCACAGGTTTAGGCACCGACACACTCGCACACAGGCCGAGGCACCGACACAATCGCGCACAGGCCGGGGCACCGACACACTCGCGCACAAGCCGGGTCACCGACACACTCGCGCACAGGCCGGGGCACAGACACACTCGCGCACAGGCTGGGGCACCGACACACTCGCGCACAGGCCGCGGCATCGACACACTCGCGCTCAGGCCGTGGCACCGACACACTGGCGCACAGGCCTCGGCACCGACACGCTCACGCACTGGCCGAAGCACCGACACACTCACGCACAGGTTTAGGCACCGAAACACATGCACACAGGCCGAGGCACCGACACAATCGCGCACAGGCCGGGGCACCGGCACACTCGCGCACAGGCCGGGTCACCGACACACCCGCGCACAGGCCGAGGCACCGACACAATCGCGCACAGGCCGGGGCACCGACACACTCGCGCACAAGCCGGGTCACCGACACACTCGCGCACAGGCCGGGGCACAGACACACTCGCGCACAGGCTGGGGCACCGACACACTCGCGCACAGGCCGCGGCACCGACACACTCGCGCTCAGGCCATGGCAACGACACACTCGCGCACCAGGCCTCGGCACCGACACGCTCGCGCACTGGCCGAGGCACCGACACACTCGCGCACGGCCAAGGCACCGACACGCTCGAGCACAGGCCGAGGCACCGACACGCTCACGCACAGGCCTAGGCACCAAAATGCTCACGCACGGGCCTAGGCACCGACACGCTCGCGCACTGGCCGAGGCACCGACACACTCGCACACAGGCCGAGGCACCGACACTCTCACACGCAGGCCTAGGCACCGACACACTCGCGCACAGGCCGAGGCACCGACACACTCGCGCACAGGCCGAGGCACCGACACACTCATGCAGAGGCCAAGGCACCGAAACGCTCGAGCACAGGCCGAGGCACAGACACACTCGCGCACCAGGCCTAGGCACCGACACACTCGCGCACAGGCCTAGGCACCGACACACTCGTGCACAGTCCTATGCACCGACACACTCGCTCACAGGCCTAGGCACCGACACGCACGCGCGCAGGCCTGGGCACCGACATGCTCGAGCACAGGCCGAGGCACCGACACGCTCACGCACAGGCCTAGGCACCAAAACGCTCACGCACTGGCATAGGCACCGACACGATCGCGCACAGGCCGAGGCACTGACACAATCGCGCACAGGCCGAGGCACCGACACACTCGCGCTCAGGCCTAGGCACCGACACACTCGCACACAGGCCGAGGCACCGACACTCTCATGCACAGGCGTAGGCACCGACACACTCGCGCACAGGCTGAGGCACCGACACACTCGCGCACAGGCCTAGGCACCGAAACACTCACGCACAGGCCGAGGCACCGACACACTCACACAGAGGCCAAGGCACCGACACGCTCGAGCACAGGCCGAGGCACAGACACGCTCACGCACAGGCCTTGGCACCAAAACGCTCGCGCAAGGGCCTAGGCACCGACAAGCTCACGCACAGGCCAAGGCATCGACACAATCGCTCACAGGCCGAGGCACCGACACACACGCGTACAGGCCTAGGCATCGACACACACGCGCACAGGCCTAGGCACCGACACACTCGCGCACAGGCCTCGGCACCGACACACTCGCGCACAGGCCTTGGCATCGACACACTCGCGCACAGCCCTAGGCACCGACACACTCGCGCACAGGCCTAGGCACCGACACACAGGCGTACACAGGCCTAGGCACCGACACACACGCGCACAGGCCTAGGCACCGACACAGTCGCGCACAGGCCTAGGCACCGACACACAGGCGTACACAGGCCTCGGCACCGACACACTCGCGCACAGGCCGAGGCACCGACACAATCGCGCACA
>JANJGN010005009.1:5000-10000 GCA_026770705.1 Isurus oxyrinchus
AAGGCAGCCGACCGGTAATTATAGCCTCCCGCCGGGTAATAGAGGCGCAGTCAGCTGCAGAACACACCAGCAGGTCCACGGACTAAGTACAGAATGAGGACACGGGCAGCCGGTCAGCAGGCAGGGCTGCCGGCCGGTAATTACAGCCTCCCGCCCGGTCATAGGGGTGCAGTTAGCTGCAGAACACACCAGCAGGTCCAAGGACTAAGTACAGAATGAGGACACGGGCAGCCGGTCAGCAGGCAGGGATGCCGGCCTGCCATAGGGGTGCAGTTAGCTGCAGAACACACCAGCAGGTCCAAGGACTAAGGACAGAATGGGGACACGGGCAGCCAGTTAGCAGGCAGGGCTGCCGGCCGGTAATTACAGCCTCCCGCCCGGTCATAGGGGTGCAGTTAACTGCAGAACACACCAGCAGGTCCAGGGACTCAGTACCAAACGGGGAATCGGTTAAGCGGTTACCTGGCAGGGCAGCCGACCAGTAATCATAGCCTCCCGCCCGGTCGTAGGGGTGCAGTTAGCTGCAGAACACACCAGCAGGTCCAGGGAATGTGTGCAGGACGGGGAAATGCTTAACGGGTTAGCAGGCCGGGCAGCCGGCCGGTAGTTGGAGCCGCCCGCCCGGTCGTACGGGAGCCGTCATCAGCCGGCATCCCGAGCAGCTGAAAAGTCTAAGCGCAGAATGGGGACATGGTGAACCAGTCAGCCAGCGGGCAGGGAAGGGTCGAAACGGCCTGAAATACCGGGCCGGCGGGCCAAGATGGCTGCCGGGGGGCGTATTCAGGGCCCCCACGTGAGGGGCCGGGGCTGGGGGCCGAGCCGGGCAAGCGCGGTTGAGAAACAGCCGAGTCCGAGCAGGGGGAAATCATTAACCGGTGATCCGGTTCGACCCCCCCCCCGGTGGCCGAGGCGGGGAGGGTCGACCCGGGGAAAGGTTGGGTGTTCGGTGTCCCTCAGGGCGGTCCCGAGCGCGTCCTAAAATAATCCGGGCTCCTGGGCCCTTTTTTGAAAAAGAACCGGTCGGGGAGCGGGTGCAATCCGGAAGGCCTGGCGGGGCTTCGGTGCCTCTTCCTCGGTATGACTACCGGAGGGTCGTCGGCCTGAATGACGGTTGCATTTGCTGGCTGTGGAGGTTGGCGGGCTATCTGCAGAATAGGAGGAGGTGGCAAATCGAGAATGGGTCGACTTCGCCAAGTGCCTTCTCGAGCCTCCAGGTCTGCAGGGACCGACCCAGGCTGCCGCCAAACCGACCGGGAGGCCCCGCCGTCGGCCATTTTTGGTCATTTTCGGCATTTTTCGCCTCTTTCGGCCGGTCAAGAAAAGCGGCGGCCTGACACCCGGGCGTGCACGGGGAAGGCTCCCCCTCGCCGGGAGGACCGGAGTTTGCCCCGGAAACCTCCGGAAGCCGGCCGGGAAGGCGGCTTCGGCCCGATGCACCTCCGGCTGCGTCCGAAGGCCGGGGGAAGTGGCCCCTGGGCCCGTGTGAGGGAAATCCGTGCCAAGACGGAAGTCCATGAGGTCGGATCCGAAGCTTCTGCCGGGCCCCCCGGTGGAGGCATTCCCGCTAGGCGGGGCGAATCGGCCCGGCCACGGGGCGGGTTGCAATTGTTGGAGGGGGGCTGCCGGAGCTAGATAATGATTTCCCCTCGGTTCTCCCGATGGGGAAACGGCGAAAGGAGGTGTCGCGGGCTTTCGAGGCCTCCTCGGCGGCTGGACTACCGACCGACATCTCGGCTGCATTTGCTGGCTGGGGGGGTTGGCGGGGTATCTGCAGAATGGTAGGAGGTGGCAAGTCGAGAATCGGTCGACAGCTCCGAGTGCCGTCTCGAGCCTCCAGGTCCGCAGGGACCGATCCAGGCTGCCGCCTAACCGACCAGGAGGCCCCGCCGTCGGCCATTTTTGTCCATTTTCGGCATTTTTTACCGTCTTTCGGTCGGTCACGGAAAGCGGCGACCGGAAGCCCGGGCGTGCCCGGGGACGGCTCCCACTGGCCCCGGGGACCGGATTTGCCCCGGTCGGAGCCCCGGAAACGCACCCGAAGCCGGCCGGAGAAGGCGGCTAAGGGCAATGCACCTCGGATTGAATTTGCGCAACGGGGAAAGTGGCCTCGGGGCCCGCGAGGTGTGACGGTGTGCCTTCGGTAAGCTTCTGGAGAAATGGGTAACCAATGCACCTCGGACTGAATGTGCAGGACGTGCAACGGGGCCTCCGGGTCCGCGAGATATCGCAGGTTGGCCTCGGTAAGCCTCTGGAGAAATGGCTAACCAATGGGACAGTGGCCCTGAGAAATCATTAACCATTTGGACTTCGTCTCTGGCAGAGAGGCAAGTGTGGTGCAGAAATCATTAACCATTTGGACTTCGTCTCTGGCACAGAGGCAAGTGCAGTGGAGAAATCATTAACCATTTGGACTTAGTCTCTGGCAGCGAGGCAAGTGTGGTGCAGAAATCATTAACCATTTGGACTTCGTCTCTGGCAGCGAGGCAAGTGTGGCGGAGAAATCATTAACCGTTTGGACTTCGTCTCTGGCAGAGAGGCAAGTGTGGTGCAGAAATCATTAACCATTTGGACTTAGTCTCTGGCAGCGAGGCAAGTGTGGCGGAGAAATCATTAACCGTTTGGACTTAGTCTCTGGCAGAGAGGCAAGTGTGGTGCAGAAATCATTAACCATTTGGACTTCGTCTCTGGCACAGAGGCAAGTGCAGTGGAGAAATCATTAACCATTTGGACTTAGTCTCTGGCAGCGAGGCAAGTGTGGTGCAGAAATCATTAACCATTTGGACTTCGTCTCTGGCAGCGAGGCAAGTGTGGCGGAGAAATCATTAACCGTTTGGACTTCGTCTCTGGCAGAGAGGCAAGTGTGGTGCAGAAATCATTAACCATTTGGACTTAGTCTCTGGCAGCGAGGCAAGTGTGGCGGAGAAATCATTAACCGTTTGGACTTAGTCTCTGGCAGAGAGGCAAGTGTGGTGCAGAAATCATTAACCATTTGGACTTCGTCTCTGGCACAGAGGCAAGTGCAGTGGAGAAATCATTAACCATTTGGACTTAGTCTCTGGCAGCGAGGCAAGTGTGGTGCAGAAATCATTAACCATTTGGACTTCGTCTCTGGCACAGAGGCAAGTGCAGTGGAGAAATCATTAACCATTTGGACTTAGTCTCTGGCAGCGAGGCAAGTGTGGCGGAGAAATCATTAACCGTTTGGACTTCGTCTCTGGCAGAGAGGCAAGTGTGGTGCAGAAATCATTAACCATTTGGACTTAGTCTCTGGCAGCGAGGCAAGTGTGGCGGAGAAATCATTAACCGTTTGGACTTAGTCTCTGGCAGAGAGGCAAGTGTGGTGCAGAAATCATTAACCATTTGGACTTCGTCTCTGGCACAGAGGCAAGTGCAGTGGAGAAATCATTAACCATTTGGACTTAGTCTCTGGCAGCGAGGCAAGTGTGGCGGAGAAATCATTAACCATTTGGACTTCGTCTCTGGCAGAGAGGCAAGTGTGGCGGAGAAATCATTAACCGTTTGGACTTAGTCTCTGGCAGCGAGGCAAGTGTGGCGGAGAAATCATTAACCATTTGGACTTAGTCTGTGGCAGAGGCAAGTTTGGAAGAGAAATCAGTAACTAATAAATAAAATGCACCCCAGATTGCATTCGCCGGCCGTGGAAAGTGTCTCCTGGGCCCGGGAGAACAAAATCCGTGCTCAGACGGAAGCGTATGGCGTCGAATCCGAGGCTCTTGCCCGGCTCGCAGTGGGGGTATTCCCCCTGAGAGTAGCGAATCGGCCCGACGGCTGGGTCGGTTGCAATTTTTGGCATGGTACTCGTCCAGCTCATTAATGATTTCCCTTCGGTTCTCCCGAAGAGGAAACGGCAAAATGGCGCTTTGCGGGCTTTTGAGGCCTCCTGGACGGTAGGGCTACCGCCCCACCTCTCGGGTGCAATTGTTGGCCGGGGGGATTGGCGGGGTACCCGGAGAATTTCGGGGACACGATTTTCAGAACATTTTAAGGCAACGGTCACACTTTAAAAATGCCTAAAAAAGTGCGACTTTGAGGAAGGTCAACTATTTCAAATAGAACACCTTCCAATGACCTCTCGGAAGTCCAAAATGACGATGTAAGTGCAATTTATGCGGGCTTTCCGAGCTATGTTGTCGGTCTGAAAAATCGTCCGGGGCCCAGGCCGGTGGTAACCCTGGTTTCAATAATTTTGTGGCGACATGAACAGATGTATATATGTATATATATCCTAAACAGAAATATTCTCTTAAGTGTCACCTGGCGGTGTCCTTCATGATGAATAAAACACAAAGTCTGTTCATTAGTCCCCTTGGGTTGCCAAAGTGCGTGCCCAGAACCCTGTTGAACGCAGGCGACGCACGCCGGCTGCAGGCTTCCTTCCGTGCGAGCGCCAACCTGTTGCTTCCTTTGAACAAAAATAATCTGAAAGTTTCACCTGGTGGCTGGTGTGACTTAATGATGTAAAAAAGACAAAGTGTCACCCGGCGGTGCACTTTGAAAAGAACAGCAATTCTGTTCACAGGCATACATGGCAGGGTGCCTGAGACCCCATGGGTCGCACGCAGTGTTTGACAAGGCCCGAGTGAACACAGAGTGCGTGCAGAAACATGGAAAAAAGTGTTAGTTGCAAAGGCGACGCGCGCCTGGCCGGCTGCTTCCTTCCGTGCGATCGCCAAAAGGTCGGTTCCGTTTTCTTTGTTTGCGAAAGATCTGGTGTTTGTTGTCCGACGCGGGAGGGCCCTCGGCGGGCCAGCGTCTGCTGGTGTTCAGGCTGAGCGGTTGTCCCTCCCTCTTCTGTGCCCTCCGGGGTCGCAGACGGACATGAGCATGTTCGAGTGGTGGCTGGCGCACCTCTCGAAGCGAGACGACGCCGTGTGAGCCCGAGGCGCCGATCATGTCAACCGAGTGGCACGATTTTACAGTGGAGGAGCGGGTGTCGGTCGCCAGGTCCGCCGCCTCGACCCTGAGAGTCTCATCCAGCA
>JANJGN010005009.1:20000-27800 GCA_026770705.1 Isurus oxyrinchus
AGCAGCTCTTGGGCGGGGTGGGAATGTGGATTTGGGTCGGTGATGATGGAAGGGCGGGAGTTAACGGGGTTGAATGGCTGGCAAGGGGGTTTCGGGTGCGGTGAGCTGGAAGGGATTGTCAGCTTGTAAGGCATAGGCTTAGCGAGGGCGTGGGAGGTCCGAGCAGCAAGCGGGTGGATGTGGCGGTGTTGGCCGGGCAGAGCGTCGCCATTGCCGGATGGGCAGAGTGGATTGGGGTCGGTGTTGGGTGGAGAGGCTGTTTTGTTAGGGAAGGCTGGGGGCTGGAAGAGGCTTGATGTTGGTGGCGTTGCAAGAGTGTGCCGGCGCGGGAATGGTGGCGAAGGCGGCGGATTGGTAGCCGGGATTGTGAGTGTTGGTGTTGGGGTCGGGGATGGGGTTTGGGTAAGTTTCAGGGGGTTAGGGGTTAGGGTACGGGTTAGGGTTAGGGGTTAGGCTTCGGGTTGCGGCAAATGGTTAACTGGTTACTAGGCAGGGTAGCCGACCGTTAATCCGGCTCTCCGGCCCGCTTATAAGGGTGCACTAAGATGCAGAGCACACCAGCTGGTCCACGTGCGATGTAAAAAGCGGGCAACCAGTTAGCAGACACGGCAGCCGGCAGGTAATTTAAGCCGCCCGCCCGCCCGCCCGGTAGTACGGCTGCATGTAGCTGCAGAGCAGCCAAGCGGCTGCTGAGAGTAAGTACTGAAGGGGAAATGGTTAACCGGTTAGCAGGCAGGGCAGCCGGCCGGTAATCGGAGCCGTCCACGCGGTACTACGGCTGCCGTTAGCTGCAGAACAGCCCAGCCGCTGCTGAGAGTGGGTAATGAAGGGGAAATGGGGAACCAGACAACAGGCAGCGCAGCCGACCGTTAATTACAGCCTCCCGCCGGGTAATACGGGTGCAGTAAACTGCAGAAGACGCCAGCAGGTCCAGGGAATGTGTCCAGGACGTGGAAATGGTGAACCGGTCAGCAGGAAGGTCAGCCGGCCGGTAGTACGGGTGCAGTCAGCAGCCGGCATCCCGAGCAGCTGAAAAGTCTTAAGCGCGGAATGGGGAAATCATTAACCAGTCAGCAAGCGGGCAGGGAAAGGGTGAAACGGCTTAAAATATCGAGGCGGCAAGGAAAAAATGACAACCGGGGGCGGGGCGGATTCACAGTCACCACGTGAGAGGGGCGGTGCCTGGAGGCCGGGCAGGCGGTTGGCCGAAGGCCCGATACTCCGGGTGCTGTCAGCATTTCGCTTGCCGAGCTGCTCAAAAGTCGAGGTGCAGAACGGCGAAATCATTAACCGGCAAGCGGATGCATGGCAGCGGGCAGGGAAGGGTCAAAACGGCCTGAAATACCGGAGCGGCGGGCCAAGATGGCTGCCGGGGGGGCGTATTCAGCGGTCGCACGTGACGGGGCGGTGCCTGGAGGCCGAGCCGCGCAAGCGCGATTTAAAGCGAGCAAAGTCCGAGCAGGAGCGATATCGTTGGCCATTCAGCCGGTTCGAGCCTGGTGGCCGAGGCGGCGAGGGTGGAACCGGGGAAAGGCTGGGTGTTCGGTGTCCGCCCGGGTGGTCCGGAGTTTTATTCGGGTTAGGGTTAGCGGTTAGGCTTAGGGCTGGGGTTAGGGTTGGGGCGTTAGGGTTAGGGGAAGTGTCAGGGGTAGGGTTAGAGTTAGGGGCTTGGCTGGGTGTTCGTGTCGGGGAAGGGGACAAGGCTAGTTTATTTTTGGCTCGGGGTTCGGGTTAGGGTTAGCGGTTAGGCTTAGGGCTGGGGTTAGGTTTGCGGCAAATGGTTTACCGGTTAGCAGGCAGGGTAGCCGGCCATTATTCAGGGCTTTCGGCATGGTAGTAAAGGTGCGCTGAGCTGCAGAACACAGCCGCTGGTCCACGGGATATGTACGGCACAGGGGAACCTGTGAACCAGTTAGCAGACAAGGCAGCCGACCGGTAATTATAGCCTCCCGCCGGGTAATAGAGGCGCAGTCAGCTGCAGAACACACCAGCAGGTCCACGGACTAAGTACAGAATGAGGACACGGGCAGCCGGTCAGCAGGCAGGGCTGCCGGCCGGTAATTACAGCCTCCCGCCCGGTCATAGGGGTGCAGTTAGCTGCAGAACACACCAGCAGGTCCAAGGACTAAGTACAGAATGAGGACACGGGCAGCCGGTCAGCAGGCAGGGATGCCGGCCTGCCATAGGGGTGCAGTTAGCTGCAGAACACACCAGCAGGTCCAAGGACTAAGGACAGAATGGGGACACGGGCAGCCAGTTAGCAGGCAGGGCTGCCGGCCGGTAATTACAGCCTCCCGCCCGGTCATAGGGGTGCAGTTAACTGCAGAACACACCAGCAGGTCCAGGGACTCAGTACCAAACGGGGAATCGGTTAAGCGGTTACCTGGCAGGGCAGCCGACCAGTAATCATAGCCTCCCGCCCGGTCGTAGGGGTGCAGTTAGCTGCAGAACACACCAGCAGGTCCAGGGAATGTGTGCAGGACGGGGAAATGCTTAACGGGTTAGCAGGCCGGGCAGCCGGCCGGTAGTTGGAGCCGCCCGCCCGGTCGTACGGGAGCCGTCATCAGCCGGCATCCCGAGCAGCTGAAAAGTCTAAGCGCAGAATGGGGACATGGTGAACCAGTCAGCCAGCGGGCAGGGAAGGGTCGAAACGGCCTGAAATACCGGGCCGGCGGGCCAAGATGGCTGCCGGGGGGCGTATTCAGGGCCCCCACGTGAGGGGCCGGGGCTGGGGGCCGAGCCGGGCAAGCGCGGTTGAGAAACAGCCGAGTCCGAGCAGGGGGAAATCATTAACCGGTGATCCGGTTCGACCCCCCCCCCGGTGGCCGAGGCGGGGAGGGTCGACCCGGGGAAAGGTTGGGTGTTCGGTGTCCCTCAGGGCGGTCCCGAGCGCGTCCTAAAATAATCCGGGCTCCTGGGCCCTTTTTTGAAAAAGAACCGGTCGGGGAGCGGGTGCAATCCGGAAGGCCTGGCGGGGCTTCGGTGCCTCTTCCTCGGTATGACTACCGGAGGGTCGTCGGCCTGAATGACGGTTGCATTTGCTGGCTGTGGAGGTTGGCGGGCTATCTGCAGAATAGGAGGAGGTGGCAAATCGAGAATGGGTCGACTTCGCCAAGTGCCTTCTCGAGCCTCCAGGTCTGCAGGGACCGACCCAGGCTGCCGCCAAACCGACCGGGAGGCCCCGCCGTCGGCCATTTTTGGTCATTTTCGGCATTTTTCGCCTCTTTCGGCCGGTCAAGAAAAGCGGCGGCCTGACACCCGGGCGTGCACGGGGAAGGCTCCCCCTCGCCGGGAGGACCGGAGTTTGCCCCGGAAACCTCCGGAAGCCGGCCGGGAAGGCGGCTTCGGCCCGATGCACCTCCGGCTGCGTCCGAAGGCCGGGGGAAGTGGCCCCTGGGCCCGTGTGAGGGAAATCCGTGCCAAGACGGAAGTCCATGAGGTCGGATCCGAAGCTTCTGCCGGGCCCCCCGGTGGAGGCATTCCCGCTAGGCGGGGCGAATCGGCCCGGCCACGGGGCGGGTTGCAATTGTTGGAGGGGGGCTGCCGGAGCTAGATAATGATTTCCCCTCGGTTCTCCCGATGGGGAAACGGCGAAAGGAGGTGTCGCGGGCTTTCGAGGCCTCCTCGGCGGCTGGACTACCGACCGACATCTCGGCTGCATTTGCTGGCTGGGGGGGTTGGCGGGGTATCTGCAGAATGGTAGGAGGTGGCAAGTCGAGAATCGGTCGACAGCTCCGAGTGCCGTCTCGAGCCTCCAGGTCCGCAGGGACCGATCCAGGCTGCCGCCTAACCGACCAGGAGGCCCCGCCGTCGGCCATTTTTGTCCATTTTCGGCATTTTTTACCGTCTTTCGGTCGGTCACGGAAAGCGGCGACCGGAAGCCCGGGCGTGCCCGGGGACGGCTCCCACTGGCCCCGGGGACCGGATTTGCCCCGGTCGGAGCCCCGGAAACGCACCCGAAGCCGGCCGGAGAAGGCGGCTAAGGGCAATGCACCTCGGATTGAATTTGCGCAACGGGGAAAGTGGCCTCGGGGCCCGCGAGGTGTGACGGTGTGCCTTCGGTAAGCTTCTGGAGAAATGGGTAACCAATGCACCTCGGACTGAATGTGCAGGACGTGCAACGGGGCCTCCGGGTCCGCGAGATATCGCAGGTTGGCCTCGGTAAGCCTCTGGAGAAATGGCTAACCAATGGGACAGTGGCCCTGAGAAATCATTAACCATTTGGACTTCGTCTCTGGCAGAGAGGCAAGTGTGGTGCAGAAATCATTAACCATTTGGACTTCGTCTCTGGCACAGAGGCAAGTGCAGTGGAGAAATCATTAACCATTTGGACTTAGTCTCTGGCAGCGAGGCAAGTGTGGTGCAGAAATCATTAACCATTTGGACTTCGTCTCTGGCAGCGAGGCAAGTGTGGCGGAGAAATCATTAACCGTTTGGACTTCGTCTCTGGCAGAGAGGCAAGTGTGGTGCAGAAATCATTAACCATTTGGACTTAGTCTCTGGCAGCGAGGCAAGTGTGGCGGAGAAATCATTAACCGTTTGGACTTAGTCTCTGGCAGAGAGGCAAGTGTGGTGCAGAAATCATTAACCATTTGGACTTCGTCTCTGGCACAGAGGCAAGTGCAGTGGAGAAATCATTAACCATTTGGACTTAGTCTCTGGCAGCGAGGCAAGTGTGGTGCAGAAATCATTAACCATTTGGACTTCGTCTCTGGCAGCGAGGCAAGTGTGGCGGAGAAATCATTAACCGTTTGGACTTCGTCTCTGGCAGAGAGGCAAGTGTGGTGCAGAAATCATTAACCATTTGGACTTAGTCTCTGGCAGCGAGGCAAGTGTGGCGGAGAAATCATTAACCGTTTGGACTTAGTCTCTGGCAGAGAGGCAAGTGTGGTGCAGAAATCATTAACCATTTGGACTTCGTCTCTGGCACAGAGGCAAGTGCAGTGGAGAAATCATTAACCATTTGGACTTAGTCTCTGGCAGCGAGGCAAGTGTGGTGCAGAAATCATTAACCATTTGGACTTCGTCTCTGGCACAGAGGCAAGTGCAGTGGAGAAATCATTAACCATTTGGACTTAGTCTCTGGCAGCGAGGCAAGTGTGGCGGAGAAATCATTAACCGTTTGGACTTCGTCTCTGGCAGAGAGGCAAGTGTGGTGCAGAAATCATTAACCATTTGGACTTAGTCTCTGGCAGCGAGGCAAGTGTGGCGGAGAAATCATTAACCGTTTGGACTTAGTCTCTGGCAGAGAGGCAAGTGTGGTGCAGAAATCATTAACCATTTGGACTTCGTCTCTGGCACAGAGGCAAGTGCAGTGGAGAAATCATTAACCATTTGGACTTAGTCTCTGGCAGCGAGGCAAGTGTGGCGGAGAAATCATTAACCATTTGGACTTCGTCTCTGGCAGAGAGGCAAGTGTGGCGGAGAAATCATTAACCGTTTGGACTTAGTCTCTGGCAGCGAGGCAAGTGTGGCGGAGAAATCATTAACCATTTGGACTTAGTCTGTGGCAGAGGCAAGTTTGGAAGAGAAATCAGTAACTAATAAATAAAATGCACCCCAGATTGCATTCGCCGGCCGTGGAAAGTGTCTCCTGGGCCCGGGAGAACAAAATCCGTGCTCAGACGGAAGCGTATGGCGTCGAATCCGAGGCTCTTGCCCGGCTCGCAGTGGGGGTATTCCCCCTGAGAGTAGCGAATCGGCCCGACGGCTGGGTCGGTTGCAATTTTTGGCATGGTACTCGTCCAGCTCATTAATGATTTCCCTTCGGTTCTCCCGAAGAGGAAACGGCAAAATGGCGCTTTGCGGGCTTTTGAGGCCTCCTGGACGGTAGGGCTACCGCCCCACCTCTCGGGTGCAATTGTTGGCCGGGGGGATTGGCGGGGTACCCGGAGAATTTCGGGGACACGATTTTCAGAACATTTTAAGGCAACGGTCACACTTTAAAAATGCCTAAAAAAGTGCGACTTTGAGGAAGGTCAACTATTTCAAATAGAACACCTTCCAATGACCTCTCGGAAGTCCAAAATGACGATGTAAGTGCAATTTATGCGGGCTTTCCGAGCTATGTTGTCGGTCTGAAAAATCGTCCGGGGCCCAGGCCGGTGGTAACCCTGGTTTCAATAATTTTGTGGCGACATGAACAGATGTATATATGTATATATATCCTAAACAGAAATATTCTCTTAAGTGTCACCTGGCGGTGTCCTTCATGATGAATAAAACACAAAGTCTGTTCATTAGTCCCCTTGGGTTGCCAAAGTGCGTGCCCAGAACCCTGTTGAACGCAGGCGACGCACGCCGGCTGCAGGCTTCCTTCCGTGCGAGCGCCAACCTGTTGCTTCCTTTGAACAAAAATAATCTGAAAGTTTCACCTGGTGGCTGGTGTGACTTAATGATGTAAAAAAGACAAAGTGTCACCCGGCGGTGCACTTTGAAAAGAACAGCAATTCTGTTCACAGGCATACATGGCAGGGTGCCTGAGACCCCATGGGTCGCACGCAGTGTTTGACAAGGCCCGAGTGAACACAGAGTGCGTGCAGAAACATGGAAAAAAGTGTTAGTTGCAAAGGCGACGCGCGCCTGGCCGGCTGCTTCCTTCCGTGCGATCGCCAAAAGGTCGGTTCCGTTTTCTTTGTTTGCGAAAGATCTGGTGTTTGTTGTCCGACGCGGGAGGGCCCTCGGCGGGCCAGCGTCTGCTGGTGTTCAGGCTGAGCGGTTGTCCCTCCCTCTTCTGTGCCCTCCGGGGTCGCAGACGGACATGAGCATGTTCGAGTGGTGGCTGGCGCACCTCTCGAAGCGAGACGACGCCGTGTGAGCCCGAGGCGCCGATCATGTCAACCGAGTGGCACGATTTTACAGTGGAGGAGCGGGTGTCGGTCGCCAGGTCCGCCGCCTCGACCCTGAGAGTCTCATCCAGCAAGCTCTCTGGGCGCCAGAACCCGCTCCTTCGGCTGAACGCACCATTTTCTCGGGCATAAAATAAGACGAAGGTGCACGTGGCAACCCCAGAGTGCTCCCGTGCGTGTGTGTCCTTCGCACTGACGGTTCCGATAGAATAAAGCTGAACCCGGCACTGGCCTCCCTGTCAGGGGGGGAGGCTGGCTCGCCCGTCCGCTCTGTCTGGAGACACAGTCCCGCCGGCGTGGTCACCGAGTCCCGAATGCGGCCGGCACTGCCACCTCCCGATATATATATATATGAAAAGGAGGTTTGGGTCCAGTTGTCCGTGTCGTCAAGAGGTTCCCGGCTTTGGCCTCCTGCCATTGCCGCGGGCTCCCTGTCTCGACAGTCGGCCCCGTGGAGGTTCAGCTACCTGGTTGATCCTGCCAGTAGTATATGCTTGTCTCAAAGATTAAGCCATGCATGTCTAAGTACACACGGCCGGTACAGTGAAACTGCGAATGGCTCATTAAATCAGTTATGGTTCCTTTGATCGCTCCAAACGTTACTTGGATAACTGTGGTAATTCTAGAGCTAATACATGCAAACGAGCGCTGACCCATGCGGGGATGCGCGCATTTATCAGACCAAAACCAATCCGGGGCGGCCCGGCAGCTTTGGTGACTCTAGATAACCTCGGGCAGATCGCAAGTCCTCGTGACGGTGACGAGACATTCGAATGTCTGCCCTATCAACTTTCGATGGTACTTTCTGTGCCTACCATGGTGACCACGGGTAACGGGGAATCAGGGTTCGATTCCGGAGAGGGAGCCTGAGAAACGGCTACCACATCCAAGGAAGGCAGCAGGCGCGCAAATTACCCACTCCCGACTCGGGGAGGTAGTGACGAAAAATAAC
>JANJGN010005010.1:0-27781 GCA_026770705.1 Isurus oxyrinchus
ACTATCCCATCTTCTTCAGCTTTGCTGTATCTCAATGTGATGCGCGGTATTATTCTCTACAGGATGTAGGCCTGTGTTCGAACTGGCCTGGTCTTGTCAGACCTTAAAAGATAACTGTCCACAATGGGACAATCCTAAGGTCATGTAGAGATCAATTGCAAGCAGTGGTGGGATTCCAGAGTTTCAGATCCAGGCAGCTGAAGGCACGGCTGCCAATGGTGGAGCGATGGGAATCGGGGGGTGCGCAAGAGGCCGGAATTGGAGCAGCGCAGAGATCTTGGCGGGCTGTAGGGGCTGGAGGAGGTTACAGAGATAGGGAGGGCAGTGGGGGCTGGAGGTTACAGAGATAGGGAAGGTCGTATGTAGGGGGTGGAGGAGGTTACTGAGATAGGGAGGATTGGAGGGGCTGGAGGAGGTTACAGAGATAGGGAGGGCTGTAGGTGCTGGAGGAGGGTACAGAGATAGGGAGGGTGGAGGGGCTGGAGGAGGTTACAGAGATAAGGAGGGCAGTGGGGGCTGGAGGAGGTTACAGAGATAGGGAGGGTGGTGGGGGCTGGAGGAGGTTACAGAGACAGGGAGGGTTGTAGGGGCTGGAGGAGGTTACAGAGATAGGGAGGGGTGTAGGGGCTGGAGGAGGTTACAGAGATAGGGAAGGTTGTAGGGAGGTTACAGAGATAGGGAGTGTTGTAGGTGCTGGAAGAGGTTACAGAGATAGGGAGGTGTGTAAGGGCTGGAGGAGGTTACAGAGACAGGGAAGGTTGTAGGGGCTGGAGGAGGTTACAGAGATAGGGAAGGTTGTTGGGAGGTTACAGAGATAGGGAGGGTTGTAGGTGCTGGAAGAGGTTACAGAGATAGGGAGGGTTGTAGGTGCTGGAAGAAGTTACAGAGTTAGGGAGGGTTGTAGGGGCTGGAGGAGGTTACAGAGATAGGGAGGGTTATAGGGGCTGGAGGAGGTTACAGAGATAGGGAGGGGTGTAGGGGCTGGAGGAGGTTACAGAGATAGGGAGGGTGTAGGGTCTGGAGGAGGTTACAGAGATAGGGAGGGGTGTAGGGGCTGGAGGAGGTTACAGAGATAGGGAGGGTTATAGGGGCTGGAGGAGGTTACAGAGATAGGGAGGGGTGTAGGGGCTGGAGGATGTTACAGAGATAGGGAGGGTTGTAGGGGCTGGAGGAGGTTACAGAGATAGGGAGGGTGTAGGGGCTGGAGGAGGTTACAGAGATAGGGAGGGTTGTAGGGGCTGGAGGAGGTTACAGAGATAGGGAGGGTTGTAGGGGCTGGAAGAGGTTACAGAGATAGGGAGGGTTGTAGGGGCTGGAGGAGGTTACAGAGATAGGGAGGGGTGTAGGGGCTGGAGGAGGTTACAGAGATAGGGAGGGGTGTAGGGGCTGGAGGAGGTTACAGAGATAGGGAGGGGTGTAGGGGCTGGAGGAGGTTACAGAGATAGGGAGGGGTGTAGGGGCTGGAGGAGGTTACAGAGATAGGGAGGGGTGTAGGGGCTGGAGGAGGTTACAGAGATAGGGAGGGTTGTAGGGGCTGGAGGAGGTTACAGAGATAGGGAGGGTTGTAGGTGCTGGAAGAGGTTACAGAGATAGGGAGGGTTAATAATCTGAGATTGTGCCTCTGGTCCTAGACTCTCCTACAAGGGGAAACAACCTCTCAGCATCTACCCTGTCAAGCCCCTAAGAATCTTATATCTTTCAATAAGGTCGCCTCTCATTCTTGTAAACTCCAGTGAGCACAGGCCCAACCTACTCAGCCTCTTCTCATAAGAAAATCCCTCCATACCTGGGATCAACCTAGTGAACCTTCTCTGGACTGCCTCCAATGCCAGTATATCTTTCCTTAGATAAGGGGACCAGAACTGTTCACAATATTCTAGGTGTGGTCTAACTAGTGCCTTGTATAGTTTTAACAAGACTTCCCTATGTTTATACTCCATTCCCTTTGAAGTAAAGGCCAACATTCCATTTGCCTTCCCTATTACCTGCTGAACTTATATGTTTGCTTTTTGGGATTCATGCACGAGGACCCCCCAAATCCCTCTGTGCTGCAGCTTTCTGCAGTCTTTCTCCATGTAAATAATATTCAGCTCCTCTATTCTTCCTGCCAAAGTGCAGAACCTCACATTTCCCTCACTATATTCCATCTGCCACGTTTTTGCCCACTCACTTAACCTGTCTAAATCTCTCTGTCTAAATCTTCCATTATATAAAAAAAAACACCCCCACTAGAGCTATACCTTGAGTGCCCTACCATCCATTCTTAATTAGCACATTCGTTTAGATAATATCACCAACTTTAACTTTAACACCTATGTGTTCTATTGTACCATTGTCACTGACATCTTTTGATGATCTGCTTCTATCACTGCTTGTTTGTCCATACAACCACACCCCCCACACCCCCCCCACCTCTCTCTCTCTCTCCGCCCCCCACACACACACACAACTTAAACCAGCTTATATTTCAACTTTTTCTTGGACTCGAACTCAAGTTCTGTCGAAGGGTCATGAGGACTCGAAACGTCAACTCTTTTCTTCTCCGCCGATGCTGCCAGACCTGCTGAGTTTTTCCAGGTAATTCTGTTTTTGTTTTGGATTTCCAGCATCCGCAGTTTTTTTTGTTTTTAAATCTCTCTGTGTACCTCCTCAAAGAATTCTAATAAATTTGTCTGGCCTGATTTCACCTTCATGAAGCCATGCTAACTCTGCTTGATTATATTATGCATTTCTATATGCTCTGTTATTACATCCTTTATTATAGACACTAACATTTTCCCAATGACAGGTGTTAAGCTAACTGGCCTATAATTACCTGTTTTTTGTCTCCCTCCCTTTTTAATAAGGGTGTTACATTGGAGGTATTCCAATCCTCTGGGACTTTTTCAGAATCTAAGGTTTCTTGGAAGATTACCACCAGTACATCCACAGTCTTTGTAGCTACTTACATTAATATCTTAGGATGCAGCCCATCAGGTCCAGGGGACTTATCGGCCTTTAGCCCCCATCAGTTTCCCTTATACTTATTCTCTAGTGAGAGTTATTTCAATTATTTCCTCCCTGCCTTTTGCCCCTTGATTATTTAATATTTTTGGAATGCTGTTAATGTCTTCTACTGTGAAGACTGATGCAAAGTATTTCTTCAACTCCTCTGCTATTTCCTGGCTCCCCATTATTATTTCCCCAGCTTCATTTTCTAAGGGACCTATGTTCACTTTGGCCTCTCTTCCTTTTTATATATTTAAAGATGCTCTAACTGCCCGTTTTTATATTATTTGCTAGTTTACCCTCAAAGTTTATTTTCTCCCTCTTTATTGTTTTTTTAGTCATCCTTTGTTGGTTTTTAAAACTTTCCCAGCTCTCTGGCTTACCACTAACCATTACCACATTGTATGTTTTTTCTTTCAATTTGATACTATCCTTAACTTCCTTGGTTAACCATGGTTGGTTTACCCCCTTCCTTGAATCCTTCTTTCTCACTGAGATGTATCTTTGTTGTGTGTCATTAACTATTTTCATAAACGCTTGCCTTTTCTGCTAAACTCCTTTCCCAGTCCACTCCAGCCAGCCCTGCCCTCGTTTCTTTATAATTACCCTTATTTAAGTTTAGCACAGTTGTTTCCAACCCAACTTTCTCACTGTCACACTGAATGCTAAATTCTACCATGTTATGGTCATTCTTTCAAAGGGGATCTTTTATTCTCAGAGCATTTATTAAACCTGCCTCATTACACATTACCAGATCCAAAATAGCCTGATCCCTGGTTGGGTCCACAACATATTGTCCTAGGAAACTGTCTCAATACACTCTACGAATGCTTGCTCGTGGCTTCCTCTGCGAATTTGATTTTCCCAATCTACATGAAGATTAAAGTCATCCATAATTATTGTACTACCTTTTTTACATGCCCCCATTATCTCCTGATGTATTCTGTGTTCTACAATAAGGCTACTGTTAAGGGCCCTATAGATTACTCTCACCAGTATCGCTTTCTCCTTATTATTTCTTACCTCTGCCCATATGGATTCTACATCTCCCGATCCAAGATCATTTCTTGCTATCGCACTTATTCCATCCCGTGCTAACAAAGCTACCCCACCATCCTTTCCATCTTGCCTGTCCTTTCGAAACGTCACATATCCCTGAATATTTAGTTCCCAGCTTTGATTTCCTTGTAACCATGTCTCCGTCATGGCCGTAAGGCCGTACCCATTAACCTCTATTTGTGCCATTAATTCATTTATTTTGTTCCGAATACTGCATGCGTTTAAGTAAAGAACCATTAATTCTGCTTTTTCTCCGCCTTTGACCCTATTTGCTGATTTTTTTATGTTTGTACATTCTGTCCCTTCCTGTCACACTCTGGGTATCATTACCTAAATAGCTGCCCTGCAAAGCTGGCATATACTTTTGCTTTGTAAGCCTATGTATCCCCTCTCTAGAACTCACCCCCCTTGATTTAGTTTAAAGCCCTCTCTACAGAGGTTACAGAGATAGGGAGGGGTGTAGGGGCTGGAGGATGTTACAGAGATAGGGAGGGGTGTAGGGGCTGGAGGAGGTTACAGAGATAGGGAGGGTTGTAGGGACTGGAGGAGGTTACAGAGATAGGGAGGGGTGTAGGGGCTGGAGTAGGTTACAGAGATAGGGAGGGTTGTAGGGGCTGGAGCAGATTACAGAGATAGGGAGGGGTGTAGGGGCTGGAGGAGGTTACAAAGATAGGGAGGGGTGTAGGGGCTGGAGGAGGTTACAGAGATAGGGAGGGGTGTAGGGGCTGGAGGAGGTTACAGAGATAGGGAGGGTTGTAGGGGCTGGAGCAGATTACAGAGATAGGGAGGGGTGTAGGGGCTGGAGGAGGTTACAAAGATAGGGAGGGGTGTAGGGGCTGGAGGAGGTTACAGAGATAGGGAGGGGTGTAGGGGCTGGAGGAGGTTACAGAGATAGGGAGGGTTGTAGGGGCTGGAGCAGATTACAGAGATAGGGAGGGGTGTAGGGGCTGGAGGAGGTTACAGAGATAGGGAGGGGTGTAGGGGCTGGAGGAGGTTACAGAGATAGGGAGGGGTGTAGGGGCTGGAGGAGGTTACAGAGATAGGGAGGGGTGTAGGGGCTGGAGGAGGTTACAGAGATAGGGAGTGGTGTAGGGGCTGGAGGAGGTTACAAAGATAGGGAGGGTTGTAGGGGCTGGCGGAAGTTACAGAGATAGGGAGGGTTGTAGGGGCTGGAGGGGTTTACAGAGATAGGGAGGGTTGTAGGGGCTGGAGGAGGTTACAGAGATAGGGAGGGTTGTAGTTGCTGGAAGAGGTTACAGAGATAGGGAGGGGGTGTAGGGGCTGGAGGAGGTTACAGAGATAGGGAGGGGTGTAGGGGCTGGACGAGGTTACAGAGATAGGGAGGGGTGTAGGGGCTGGAGGAGGTTACAGAGATAGGGAGGGTTGTAGGGGCTGGAGTAGGTTACAGAGATAGGGAGGGTTGTAGGGGCTGGAGGAGGTTACAGAGATAGGGAGGGGTGTAAGGGCTGGAGGAGGTTACAGAGATAGGGAGGGTTGTAGGGGCTGGAGGAGGTTACAGAGATAGGGAGGGTTGTAGGGGCTGGAGCAGATTACAGAGATAGGGAGGGGTGTAGGGGCTGGAGGAGGTTACAAAGATAGGGAGGGGTGTAGGGGCTGGAGGAGGTTACAGAGATAGGGAGGGGTGTAGGGGCTGGAGCAGATTACAGAGATAGGGAGGGGTGTAGGGGCTGGAGGAGGTTACAAAGATAGGGAGGGTTGTAGGGGCTGGCGGAAGTTACAGAGATAGGGAGGGTTGTAGGGGCTGGAGGGGTTTACAGAGATAGGGAGGGTTGTAGGGGCTGGAGGAGGTTACAGAGATAGGGAGGGTTGTAGTTGCTGGAAGAGGTTACAGAGATAGGGAGGGGGTGTAGGGGCTGGAGGAGGTTACAGAGATAGGGAGGGTTGTAGGGGCTGGAGGAGGTTACAGAGATAGGGAGGGGGTGTAGGGGCTGGAGGAGGTTACAGAGATAGGGAGGGGTGTAGGGGCTGGACGAGGTTACAGAGATAGGGAGGGGTGTAGGGGCTGGAGGAGGTTACAGAGATAGGGAGGGTTGTAGGGGCTGGAGGGGTTTACAGAGATAGGGATAGGATGAGGAAGAGATTGGGGTGTTGCTGTGCTGGGGTTTGTGGGGAGGGTGGGGAGGGTGGGGAGGGGGTGGGTGAGTGGTGAGAGGTAATCCATTAACCACGTCTTACCTCCACGGACCATGACAGTGACGTAGGTTTGCGATATGACCATGACAATGTTGATGAGCACAGTGATGAGGATGAAGGTGCCAACGATTGGAGATTCGATGAAGTCCTTCACAACGTGTCTCAGGTAGCTGTAAGCCTGAATAATCTCCTGCCCGTAAACCTGGCCGTCCACGGGCAACTTCCCTTCACGAAGAGGGGCCGATTTTTCCGAGACTGTGTCGATGGGATTATATTGTGTCTGTTAGCTTGGTGATGCCAACCGTATCCCTTCCACATCCCCTCCTGCTCTTCCCACGCAGTCCAGTTCAGAGAACAGGCCAGGCGATTTTCCAATCCCGACCTCAGCCTCTACCCCACCCTCACCGGCTGCAGTGAAGCGTTTCCTGACCAGCTCATCACCTCCTGGAAACCTTCACAATGAGTGAAGTCCGAAACTTTAAACGTTGTTGCTATATTCGAAGCTGGTGTGGCTGTTAATTTGCACATGACACAAACCACAGGACAGCAGCAACAGCTCTTTTTATGTTGGTCTGACAGTGCGGCGCTCCCTCAGCACTGACCCTCCGACAGTGCGGCGCTCCCTCAGCACTGACCCTCCGCCAGTGCGGCGCTCCCTCAGCACTGACCCTCCGACAGTGCGGCGCTCCCTCAGCACTGACCCTCCGACAGTGCGGCGCTCCCTCAGCACTGACCCTCCGACAGTGCGGCGCTCCCTCAGCACTGACCCTCCGACAGTGCGGCGCTCCCTCAGCGCTGACCCTCCGACAGTGCGGCGCTCCCTCAGCGCTGACCCTCCGACAGTGCGGCGCTCCCTCAGCGCTGACCCTCCGACAGTGCGGCGCTCCCTCAGCGCTGACCCTCCGACAGTGCGGCGCTCCCTCAGCGCTGACCCTCCGACAGCGCGGCGCTGCCTCAGCGCTGACCCTCCGACAGCGCGGCGCTCCCTCAGCGCTGACCCTCCGACAGCGCGGCGCTCCCTCAGCACTGACCCTCCGACAGTGCGGTGCTCCCTCAGCACTGACCCTCCGACAGTGCGGCACTCCCTCAGTACTGACCTTCCGACAGTGTGGCGCTCCCTCAGTACTGACCCTCCGACAGTGCAATGCTCCCTCAGCGCTGACCCTCCGACAGCGCGGCGCTCCCTCAGCGCTGATCCTCCGACAGTGCGGCACTCCCTCAGTACTGACCCTCCGACAGTGCGGTGCTCCCTCAGCACTGACCCTCCGAAGGTGCAGCGCTCCCTCAGCACTGACCCTCCGACAGTGCGGCGCTCCCTCAGCACTGACCCTCTGACAGTGTGGCGCTCCCTCAGCACTGACCCTCCGACAGCGCGGCGCTCCCTCAGCACTGACCCTCCGACAGTGCGGTGCTCCCTCAGCACTGACCCTCTGACAGTGCGGCACTCCCTCAGTACTGACCCTCCGACAGTGTGGCGCTCCCTCAGTACTGACCCTCCGACAGTGCAATGCTCCCTCAGCGCTGACCCTCCGACAGCGCGGCGCTCCCTCAGCGCTGATCCTCCGACAGTGCGGCACTCCCTCAGTACTGACCCTCCGACAGTGCGGTGCTCCCTCAGCACTGACCCTCCGACAGTGCGGTGCTCCCTCAGCACTGACCCTCCGACAGTGCGGCGCTCCCTCAGTACTGACCCTCCGACAGTGTGGCGCTCCCTCAGTACTGACCCTCCGACAGTGCAATGCTCCCTCAGCGCTGACCCTCCGACAGTGTGGCGCTCCCTCAGCACTGACCCTCCGACAGCGCGGCGCTCCCTCAGCACTGACCCTCCGACAGTGCGGTGCTCCCTCAGCACTGACCCTCCGACAGTGCGGCACTCCCTCAGTACTGACCCTCCGACAGTGTGGCGCTCCCTCAGCACTGACCCTCCGACAGTGCAGCGCTCCCTCAGCACTGACCCTCCGACAGTGCGGCGCTCCCTCAGCACTGACCCTCCGACAGTGTGGCGCTCCCTCAGTACTGACCCTCCGACAGTGCGGCGCTCCCTCAGCACCGACTTTCCAACAGTGCGGCGCTCCCTCAGCACTGACCCTCCGACAGTGCGGCGCTCCCTCAGCACTGACCCTCCGACAGTGCGGCACTCCCTCGGCCCTGACCCTCCTACAGTGCGGCGCTCCCTCAGCACTGACCCTCCGACAGTGCGGCGCTCCCTCAGCACTGACCCTCCGACAGTGCAGCCTGGATTTTGTGCTTGAGTTGTGCAGTTGGGATTGGAACCCAGGAGCTTCTGTCTCGGAGGTGAGAGTGGTACCCAGTGAGCCGCAGTGAACTTGAGGAGTCTGCTCCCGGCCCCAGTATGGATTGGCCAGTGCCCGCAGCTGTGATGGGGTTAAAAGTGTCTCAAGAATGTGGGAATGTCGCCTAATTTGGGCTGTTTTCCTGATAGAAAACACTGTCATGATGCAGGAGATTAAGATGGAGTAGTATCACAATCGTTACAGTCACTGAGTATTGTTAAGATACGAACCATCATCTGTGTACATTGTGACACCCTGTTGTCCAGTTGCTGCCTGGAACTCCAACTCAGCCCAAACTCAAACTGTTCCCAAACTGCTCCTGCACTCCAGCAATTTGATCCCACAAATCCCAGAGAGACACAGAAATCTGAATGGACAACTGTCCCGATCAGGCCAGGCGCAGCTTTGACTGACTGAAACCTCACCGACGACCCCCCCCACCCCCACCCCCACCCCCACCCCCACCCCCACCGCCCGATTCCCAACCTCTCAATGCCAGCCCGCCCTGGAACGAGACTCTGTCCGAGTCGGCACCCACACAATCCCGATCCAACCAGGATAACCCAGGTTAACCCCAGTCCAACCCAAACTGAACAGCTCTACTGCTGGCCGAACCCAGCCAGGCTAAGGTAGGACAGACCCGAACACCAGCTCCATCCAGTTGATGCTAACTCTCCGTCACCCGGCACTGCTTCATCCGTCACCCCTTTCACCCAGTTTCTCCCTTCCACTGTCACTGACACTCTCTGTGTGTGACCCTACGTCCCCCTTTCTTACTATCTTTCACTCTGTCTCTCTCTCACACACACACTCTTTCACAAACACACACACTCTCTCTCTCTCTCTCTGCCTCTCCCCGCTCTCTGTCTCTCTTACTCTCTTTCTCTCACACACACGGTCTCTGTCTGTCTCTTTCTCTGCCTCTCTCTCCCCTCCGTCTCTATCTCTCTCTGTCTCTCACACACACTCTTGCCCCTCTCTCTCCCCTCCCTCTCTCTCTCTTCCTCTCTCTATCTCTATCTCTCTCTCTCTCACACACACACACTCACTCTTTCTGTCTCTGTCTCTCTCTGTGTCTCTATCTCTTCCTCTCTCTCACACACACACACACACTCTCCCTCTCTCTCTGTCTCTATCTCTCTCTCCTTTCCTGGCTCCTGGTGTTAGGTGATGTGTGTGTTCCAATTCCTCAACTGACCCTCTCTCTGGAGATAAAGAATGGATTTTTATTGCTTTGTCCATGTCACAATGAATTTGAAATGGAGGGGTTTGGAGCTCCGTTACCACGGAGACCCTTGGTAAAGCCTGTCCTTTCCACTGTGGAGCACAACTGGGGAAATGGAGAGAATGTCAGGGCTAAGACAAGGACCCTCAGTCTGCTGGGCGGGTCATTATTGGTCCCAGGCTTTGTACATAAAGCTTCAGCGCTCTCTATCCACACTGCTGCACTGGGCCATCCCTAACACCTCAGAACAAAAACAGAATTACCTGGAAAAACTCAGCAGGTCTGGCAGCATTGACGGAGAAGAAAAGAGTTGACGTTTCGAGTCCTCATGACCCTTCCACAGTTCTGTCGAAGGGTCATGAGGACTCGAAACGTCAACTCTTTTCTTCTCCGTCGATGCTGCCAGACCTGCTGAGTTTTTCCAGGTAATTCTGTTTTTGTTTTGGATTTCCAGCATCCGCAGTTTTTTTGTTCCTAACACCTCAGAACTAGTCAAACTCTCTAACCCAGGGATTGGTTCATTCATCTGGCTGTTGTAGGATTGTCAACCTCTCTAATCCAGAGACAGAGTAATTCATCTGTCTGTCCTGGGACTAGTTAAATTCCCTAACACAGGGACTGGTGAATTAATCTCTCTGTCCTGGAGGCTGCTTAATCTCTCTAACCCAGGGCAGAAACACAAACAGCTGGAAAAACTCAACGGGTCTGACAGCATCTGCGGAGAGAAAGACAGAGTTAATGTTTCGAGTCTGTCTGACTCTTCTTCAGAAGGTGTTCCGCAAAGCGGTCACCCGATGTGTGTTTGGCCTCTCCAATGTAGAGGAGATCACACTGGGGTGACCGCTTTGCAGAACACCTTCAGTCTGTCCGCAAGCATGACCCAAACCTCCCTGTCGCTTGCCATTTTAACACTCCACCCTGCTCTCTTGCCCACATGTCTGTCCTTGGCTTGCTGCATTGTTCCAGTGAAGCCCAACGCAAACTGGAGGAACAACACCTCATCTTCCGACTAGGCACCTTACAGCCTTCTGGACTGAATGTTGAGTTCAACAACTTCAGACTGTGAACTCTCTCCTCCATCCCCACCCCCTTTCCGATCCCCCTTTTTCAGTATTTATTTTTAAATTTTTATATATGTTTTTTTCCCCAGCTATTTCTATTATTATTTTTAAAATTTATTTCCATTCATTGTTTTATTCCCACCTTTTAGCCTATTTCGATCTTTTCTCCCACAAACCACCCCCCCCCTCCCTTCCTCCACCCCCACTAGGACCATCTGTCACTGGCTCATTCTGCTTTCTACTCTTAATGTCACCATTAGCACCTCCTTTAGCCAGTATCACCACCATCAACACCCCTTCCACCTTCTGTTTATGACATCTTTCACAATCTCTCCTTTGCCCCCACCCATCACTGGGCCTTCTATCCAGCTCCACCTGTCCCACCCCCCCCCCCCACCCCTTAAACAGTTTATATTTCACCACATTTTTACTCCCCTTAGCTCTGAAGAAGAGTCAGACGGACTCGAAACGTTAACTCTGTATCCCTCTCCGCGGATGCTGTCAGACCCGCTGAGTTTTTCCAGCTATTTTTGTTTCAGATTTCCGCAGTATTTTGCTTTTATCATCTCTTTAACCCAGGGACTGGTTAATTAATCCGTATGTCCTAGGGGGCTGGTTAATCTCTCTAACCCATCAACTGGTTAATTAATCGCTCTAACCTGGCGACTGGTTAATTAATCTATCTGTCCTGGGACTAATTAATCTCTCTAACCCATCAACAGATTAATTAATCTGTCTGTCCTGGGACTAGTTAAACTCTCTAACCCGGGGACTGGTTAATTAATCTCTCTAACCCGGGAATTGGTTAAGTAATCTCTCTGTCCTGGGGACTGGTTAATCTCTCTAACCCGGGGATTGGTTAATTAACCTCTCCGTCCTGAGACTAGTTAATCTCTCTAACCCAGGGATTGGTTAATTAACCTCTCTGTCCTGAGACTAGTTAATCTCTCTAACCCAGGGATTGGTTAATTAACCTCTCTGTCCTGAGACTAGTTAATCTCTCTAACCCAGGGATTGGTTAATTAACCTCTCTGTCCTGAGACTAGTTAATCTCTCTAACCCAGGGATTGGTTAATTAACCTCTCTGTCCTGAGACTAGTTAAACTCTCTAACCCGGGGACTGTTTAATTTTTTCTCTCTATCCTGGGGACTGGTTAATCTCTCTAACCCAGGGATTGGTCAATTAACCTCTCCGTCCTGAGACTAGTTAATCTCTCTAACCCAGGGATTGGTTAATTAACCTCTCTGTCCTGAGACTAGTTAATCTCTCTAACCCGGGAACCTGTGAATTAATCTCTCTGTTTTGGGGGCTGGTTGATCACTCTAATTTTTCGGTATTGGTTAATCTCTCTAATTTGAGGACTAGTCAATCTCGCTAACGCTGGTTAATATCTCTAACCAATCTCTGATTTGAGGACTAGCTAATCTCTCGAACAGGAGATAATATGTCTAACCCGGGGATCGGACAGTTTCTAACTTGATGACTGGTTATCTGCTTATCACTAGTCAATGTCTTAATCTGGGGGCTGGTTAATCTGTCTAACATTAGTTCACCTTTCCAACCTGGGGGACTGGTTAATGTGTCCAACGCTAGTTAACCTCTCTAACCTGAGGAACTGGTTAGTGTCTTTGGTGTGGGTGGTTTCTGTATCAATTTCCCCCTCTCTCTCTGCGCCTCAGTCTCTGGAGCGGCTGAGGCGGTAACTTCAGAAAAAGTTCTGGCTGAAGTTTGAAAACTTCCGAAAAAGTTTTAGAAATGTGAAGATTTCTTTATTTTTTTTTTACACCGACTTTTATTTGAATCTCTCCCCCCCCCCCCCACCCCCACCTTCTCTCCTGTCTCTTCCTCCCCCCATTCGAGTTTTAATTGATCGCCTTTTATTTTATTCAAGTATTTCAGTGGGTCTCACCCGGGAGGTTTCAATGTCCTCGGTGCCAGACCTCCGGAGCCCAGGCGCGGCTCCAGTGCCCGTCCTGGCCGCCTCCAGGAACTCCCACCCGGGCATGAGCCGCCCCCCGCCCGCCGAGCCCCCCTCCCTCGCCCCCAGCGGCTCCCAGAGCCCCTGGCCGGAGCGGCCGGACGCTGTCCGCTTCCTCCTGCAGGTGGGCTTGTGCCGGGAGAGCGCCTCCCTCCAAGACGGGTCTGGCCGGGCGGTGAAAGAACACGCCCTGGGTTTCATTGAGAAGAAGGTAAGTCAGTCTCTGTGTGTGTGTGTGTGTGTGTCGGGATTGTCTGTCTGGGGGGAAAGTCTGTGACTGTGTGAGCCGGCAGGAAGGAAACTCCCTCAGCAAAACCAAAACAGAATTACCTGGAAAAACTCAGCAGGGAAACTCCCTCTGTCATTATCCCACCCGCTGACCAGCGCCTTGGAAATTCCCCCTCGCCTCAAATTCAGAATTTCCGTGTTCCCGGGCTATTTGGCCAAGTAGTGCATCACACTTCTCCCCCAAGGCTCAAGCTGCGAACCTCTGGTTCCTATGTCCCTCCCTCCCCCCCTCCCCCACCCCCAAAAGTGCTGACTCTCACTGGGGTACAGGTCCCCCTCCTCTCCTGAAGGTGCTGACTCTCACTGGGGTACAGCGTCCCCCTCCTCTCTTGAAGGTGTTGACTCTCACTCAGGAAAAGGTCCCCCTCCTCTCCTGAAGGTGCTGACTCTCACTGGGGTACAGGGTCCCCCTCCTCTCCTGAAGGTGCTGACACTCACTGGGGTACAGGGTCCCCCTCCTCTCCTGAAGGTGCTGACTCTCACTGGGGTACAGGTCCCCCTCCTCTCCTGAAGGTGCTGACTCTCACTGGGGTACAGGTCCCCCTCCTCTCCTGAAGGTGCTGACACTCACTGGGGTACAGGTCCCCCTCCTCTCCTGAAGGTGCTGACTCTCACTGGGGTACAGGGTCCCCCTCCTCTCCTGAAGGTGCTGACACTCACTGGGGTACAGGGTCCCCCTCCTCTCCTGAAGGTGCTGACTCTCACTGGGGTACAGGTCCCCCTCCTCTCCTGAAGGTGCTGACTCGCACTGGGGTACAGGGTCCCCAGTTCTTTCCTGAACTGCCATTATTTTGTCTGTGAGCAATTTGTTTTACCGGTGTGGGGGGTGGAGGTAAAGTGGGAGGAGGTGTTATTGGTGGCAAAGCTATTTGACTGGGGGAAGCACTGCAGGTGATCTCAATCCCCTCCTTGTCCAATGAAATCCCCCACACTTCACAACGAGTTGAGGCTCGAGATGGAGTCAGGGAACGAGCAGCCGAGAATGCTGGTTAGGAGGCAGGAGCCATCCCAGTCCACAAGGGTGCTGAGGCCAATTACTACCTCAGTGATCACTTACGGCTAGGACGAGCGAGTCCAGCAGTGACCTGGCTTTACTGCCTAGTGTTCCGGGTCAGGAATTTTCTGACTCCGCCTTTCTAATCCAATGGACTGACCCCAGGAAATTATCTCCAGATCATGCCTACACGCATGCCTCTGATAATTAAACCTACATTGCACAAAAATACATATCTGTCATATATCAAAGTCCTTTGTTTGTGTTGTCCGATTACTGCCGCTGTTCTGTGTCAAGATTTTCTGAATTTATAAATCCCTGTCCAGATTTTCTATGTAAACGTCACACTGTAGTTACACCTTACCACCAGTGGCGGTGCTGCAGAGCTTTGGTTTACCCTCAACCCATTCCGCGGCACATCATGCCTGTGCTGTCTCTTTGAAAGACCAATCCAATCATTCCCATGTTCTCCCCACTCTATATCGTACATGAAGAAATGATATTCATAACTGGCTGGGGAAACAGTTTGACAGAAATAATATTTCACCAATGAAGGTATCAAATATTTAAAGCAGAAAGCAAGACATTCATTCCTCGCCAAGGTCAACTACAATTTAATTTCTGCCCTGCCACTGGAAATTTACAAGTTCTCGCCAACAACAACACAAATAAATTGCATTTATCTAGCACCGATAACACAATAAAATGTCCCCAGGGTCCATCACAGGAACGTCAATCAGACACAATTGGATCCTAAGCCCACAAGGAGATACTAGGGACAGTGGACCAAAACCTCAGTCAATGAGGTCGGTTTTAAGGAGCAACTTAAAGGAGGGGAGAAAGAGAGAGAGAGCCGGAGAGATTTAGGGAGGGAATTCCAAAGATTAGGGGCCAGACACTCCTGGGAGTGTTTGATGGGGACGGCGTAGAGGGAGCTTTACCCTGTATCTAACCCCGTGCTGTACCTGTCCTGGGAGTGTTTGATGGGGACAGTGTAGAGGGAGCTTTACCCTGTATCTAACCCCGTGCTGTACCTGTCCTGGGAGTGTTTGATGGGGACAGTGTAGAGGGAGCTTTACTCTGTATCTAACCCCGTGCTGTACCTGTCCTGGGAGTGTTTGATGGGGACAGTGTAGAGGGAGCTTTACTCTGTATCTAACCCCATGCTGTACCTGTCCTGGGAGTGTTTGATGAGGACAGTGTAGAGGGAGCTTTACTCTGTATCTAACCCCGTGCTGTACCTGTCCTGGGAGTGTTTGATGGGGACAGTGTAGAGGGAGCTTTACACTGTATCGAACCCCGTGCTGTACCTGTCCTGGGAGTGTTTGATGGGGACAGTGTAGAGGGAACTTTACTCTGTATCTAATCCCGTGCTGTACCTGTCCTGGGAGTGTTTGATGCGGACAGTGTAGAGGGAGCTTTACTCTGTATCTCACTCCGTGCTGTACCTGTCCTGGGAGTGTTTGATGGAGACAGTGTAGAGGGAGCTTTACTCTGTATCTAACCCCATGCTGTACCTGCCCTGGGAGTGTTTGATGGGGACAGTGTAGAGGGAGCTTTACTCTGTATCTAACCCCGTGCTGTACCTGTCCTGGGAGTGTTTGATGGGGACAGTGTAGAGGTTGATTTACTCTGTATCTAACCCCGTGCTGTACCTGTCCTGGGAGTGTTTGATGGGGACAGTGTAGAGGGAGGTTTACTCTGTATCTAACCCCGTGCTGTACCTGTCCTGGGAGTGTTTGATGGGGACGGTGTAGAGGGAGCTTTACTCTGTATCTAACCCCGTGCTGTGCCTGTCCTGGGAGTGTTTGATGGAGACGGTGTAGAGGGAGCTTTACTCTGTATCTAACCCCGTGCTGTGCCTGTCCTGGGAGTGTTTGATGGAGACGGTGTAGAGGGAGCTTTACTCTGTATCTAACCCCGTGCTGTACCTGTCCTGGGAGTGTTTGATGGAGATGGTGTAGAGGGAGCTTTACTCTGTATCTAACCCCGTGCTGTACCTGTCCTGGGAGTGTTTGATGGAGACGGTGTAGAGGGAGCTTTACTCTGTATCTAACCCCGTGCTGTACCTGTGCTGGGAGTGTTTGATGGGGACAGTGTAGAGGGAGCTTTACTCTGTATCTAACCCCGTGCTGTACCTGTCCTGGGAGTGTTTGATGGGGACAGTGTAGAGGGAGCTTTACTCTGTATCTAACCCTGTGCTGTACCTGTCCTGGGAGTGTTTGATGGGGACAGTGTAGAGGGAGCTTTACTCTGTATCTAACCCCGTGCTGTACCTGTCCTGGGAGTGTTTGATGGGGGCAGTGTAGAGGGAGCTTTACTCTGTCACAGAAACAGTTAAATAGATTGATTTGATAAACACAGTAGAATCTTGCCCTGTATTCTACCCTGATTTCCCTTCTCCACCTCGCTGCTCCTCACATTCTCGATTGTTTCCCTTGTCCCACCCAGTGCAGATTCGGATTTCCGTTCTCGTTAACCGGCCAGACTGAAATCCCATTAAAACTGGATTTCTGCACATGGACAGTCCTGAAACCTGTGGGGAAGGGCAACCCTCCGTTATAATGTAGCAAACTCAGCAGCCCATTTACACACAGCAAGATCCCACAAACAGCCATGTGATAATGACCCAGATCATCTGTTTTTAGTGATGTTGGGTGAGGGATAAATATCGGCCCCAGGACAGTGGGGAGAACTCCCCCCTGCTCTTCTCCCAATAGTGGCCGTGGGATCTTTTACCCCCACCCGAGAGGGCAGGCGGGGCCTCGGTTTAATGTCTCATCCTGAAAGACGGCACCTCCGACAGTGCGGCACTCCCTCAGCACTGACCCTCCAACAATACAGCACTCCCTCAGCGCTGACCCTCCGACAGTGCGGCACTCCTTCAGCACTGACCCTCTGACAGCGCGGCGTTCCTTCAGTGCTGTTGCCAGGAGTGTTGGCCCAGCTTGTGTCTCCTGGGGTGGCTGGTGAAAGCTCTGTCATGAAATGAGTGCTTTACCCTCTGAGTCGGGGCTGCCTAGTACAGAGAACTGTCCTCTCTAACATACTGCAGAGAGAGAGTGCGTGTGGCAGACTGGGGCGAGCGGGCGCGAGGCAGACAGACTGGGCGAGCGGGCGCGAGGCAGACAGACTGGGCGAGCGGGGCGCGAGGGCAGACAGACTGGGCGAGCGGGGCGCGAGGCAGACAGACTGGGCGCGAGGAGGCAGACTAGGTGAGAGACGGACACAGCTGGCAGAGGGACAGAGACAGCAGTGCAGGAGGTGGAAGCAACTCTCCAGCAGTCAGACAGCTGAGTGTTAGTGGACTACGTGACCAGAGGAGGCATCACCGTTGGATCGATTCTTGCTGTCTGAGATCTCCTCAGTGATAAGATCGTGGCTGTTGGCGGAGAGAGCTGCTCCGAGACAGGGTTTAGCTGGCAAGCCAATCTACTGAACCCCAGCAGCAGCAGCAAGGTCAGACTTGCACACTGTTTTTTCCATAACAGCTAAAGAATTTTGTTTTGCTGAAGACGGCACATTTCCATCTCTGTAAACTTCCCCCACCTGCGCTCAGTAAAGATGGTGAAAATACGATTTCCTTTCCAATCTGTGGGTGAGTTTTGTTTGTGAGACGGAGGTGTGTGCGCTTTTTGATAGATTTTTACCTTCATTAAGACTGTCGCTAACCCAGTCCTCAGCAACGTTAACAACCTGCAGCACCACACGCTGTGTTCCAGAAAGCCTCCGGAAGTGGCCAGATGCTGCCAGTGGTTTGTAAATTGTGGGGGGTCACTCTGCACTCGGCAACCCCCACCCCCCACCCCCCACCCCCCCCACCAACCCCCCACCCCAACCCCCCACCCCCCCCCCCCAACTGCAGCCTGAGCCTGTTCTAACCCAGCCATGTGTTTTCTGCATTGTGAGGGTCTGTCCCAGCTCTCTGTCAGACTGCCTCAACTTCAACCTCCTCCCAAACTCTGCTGCCCCCCACCGTGTCCGAACTCACACCGAGTCCCCCTCACCCATCACCCCCTGTGCTCACACTGACCCACACTGACTCCCGGTCCAGACACACCTCGATTTTAAAATTCACATCCCCGTGTTCAAATCCCTCCTCACCCCCTCCCTATCTCTGTAACCTCCCCCAGCCCCTACACCCCCCTCCCTATCTCTGTAACCTCCTCCAGCCCCTACACCCCCTCCCTATCTCTGTAACCTCCTCCAGCCCCTACACCTCTCCCTATCTCTGTAACCTCCTCCAGCCCCTACAACCCTCCCTATCTCTGTAACCTCCTCCAGCCCCTACACCCCTCCCTATCTCTGTAACCTCCTCCAGCCCCTACACCCCTCCCTATCTCTGTAACCTCCCTCCAGCCCCTACACCCCTCCCTATCTCTGTAACCTCCTCCAGCCGCCACAACCCTCCCTATTTTCCGTAACCTCCTCCAGCCCTTACAACCCTCCCTATCTCTGTAACCTCCTCCAGCCCCTACAACCCTCCCTATCTCTGTAATCTCCTCCAGCCCCTACACCCCTCCCTATCTCTGTAACCTCCTCCAGCCCCTACACCCTCCCTATCTCTGTAACCTCCTCCAGCCCCTACACCCTCCCTATCTCTGTGACCTCCTCCAGACCCTACACCCCTCCCTATCTCTGTAACCTCCTCCAGCCCCTACAACCCTCCCCTATCTCTGTAACCTCCTCCAGCCCCTACACCCTCCCTATCTCTGTAATCTCCTCCTGCCCCTACACCCCTCCCTATCTCTGTAACCTCCTCCAGCCCCTACACCCCTCCCTATCTCTGTAACCTCCTCCAGCACCTACACCCCTCCCTATGTCTGTAACCTCCTCCAGCCCCTATAACCTTCCCGATCTCTGTAACCTCCTCCAGCCCCTACACCCCTCCCTATCTCTGTAACCTCCTCCAGCCCCTACAACCCTCCCTATCATTGTAACCTCCTCCAGCCCCTACAACCCTCCCTACTCTCTGTAACCTCCTCCAGCCCCTACAAACACTCCCTATCTCTGTAACCTCCTCCAGCCCCTACACCCCTCCCTATCTCTGTAACCTCCTCCAGCCCCTACACCCCTCCCTATCTCTGTAACCTCCTCCAGCCCCTACAACCCTCCCTATCTCTGTAACCTCCTCCAGCCCCTACAACCCTCCCTATCACTGTAACCTCCTCCAGCCCCTACAACCCTCGCTTATATCTGTAACCTCCTCCAGCCCCTACAACCCTCCCTATCTCTGCAACCTCCTCCAGACACTACAACCCTCCCTATCTCTGTAACCTCCTCCAGACCCTACAACCCTCCCTATATCTGTAACCTCCTCCAGCCCCTACAACCCTCCCTATCTCTGTAACCTCCTCCAGCCCCTACAACCCTCCCTATCTCTGTAACCTCCTCCAGCCTCTACAACCCTCCCTATCTCCATAACCTCCTCCAGCCCCTAACTCCTCCCTATCTCTGTAACCTCCTCCAGCCCCCTACAACCCTCCTTATTTCTGTAACCTCCTCCAGCCCCTACGACCCTCCCTATCTCTGTAACCTCCTCCAGCCCCTACAGCCCTTCCTATCTCCATAACCTCCTCCAGCCCACACAACCCTCCCTATCTCTGTAACCTCTTCCAGCCCCTACACCCCTCCCTATCTCTGTAATCTTCTCCAGCCCCTACAACCCTCCCTATCTCTGTAACCTCCTCCAGCCCCTACAACCCCTCCCTATCTCCATAACCTCCTCCAGCCCCTACAACCCTCCCAATCTCTGTAACCTCCTCCAGCCCCTACAACACTCCCTATCTCTGTTAACCTCCTCCAGCCCCTACAAACCACCAATCTCTGTAACCTCCTCCAGCCCCTACAACCCTCCCTATCTCTGTAACCTCCTCCATCCCCTACACCCCTCCCTATCTCCTTAACCTCCTCCAGCCCTTACACCCCTCCCTATCTCTGTAATCTCCTCCTGCCCCTACAACCCTCCCTATCTCCATAACCTCCTCCAGCCCCTACAACCCTCCTTATCTCTGTAACCTCCTCCAGCCCCTACAATACTCCCTATCTCTGTAACCTCCTCCAGCCCCTACAAACCTCCCAATCTCTGTAACCTCCTCCAGCCCCTACAACACTCCCTATCTCTGTAACCTCCTCCAGCCCCTACACCCCTCCCTATCTCTGTAACCTCTCCATCCCCTACACCCCTCCCTATCTCTGTAACCTCCTCCAGCCCCTACGCCCCTCCCTATCTCTGTAACCTCCTCCACCCCTACAACCCTCCCTATCTCTGTAACCTTCTCCAGCCCCTACAACCCTCCCTATCTCTGTAACCTCCTACAGACCCTACAACCCTCCCTATCTCTGTAACCTCCTCCAGCCCCTACACCCCTCCCTATCTCTGTAATCTTCTCCAGCCCCTACAACACTCCCTATCTCTGTAACCTCCTCCAGCCCCTCCAAATCTCCCAATCTCTGTAACCTCCTCCAACCCCTACAAACCTCCCTATCTCTGTAACCTCCTCCAGCCCCTACAACCCTCCCTATCTCTGTAACCTCCTCCAGCCCCTACACCCCTCCCTATCTCTGTAACCTCCTCCAGCCCCTACACCCCTCCCTATCTCTGTAACCTCCTCCAGCCCCTTACACCCCCTCCCTATCTCTGTAACCTCCTCCAGCCCCTACAACCCTCCCTATCTCTGTAACCTCCTCCAGCCCCTACACCCCTCCCTATCTCTGTAACCTCCTCCAGCCTCTACAACCCTCCCTATCTCTGTAACCTCCTCCAGCCCCCTACACCCCTCCCTATCTCTGTAACCTCCTCCAGTCCCTACACCCCTCCCTATCTCTGTAACCTCCTCCAGCCCCTACAACCCTCCGAGATCTCTGCGCTCCTCCAATTCCGGTTTCTTGCCCATCCCCCCGATTCCATCGCTCCACCATTGGCGGCCGTGCCTTCAGCTGCCCTGGGAGGCCCTGAGCTCTGGAATTCCCTCCCCGAACCTCTCTGTCTCTCTGTCTCTCTGTCTCTCTCTCTCTCCTCCTTTAAGACGCTCCCTAAAACCGACCTCTGTGACCGAGCTTTTACTCCCCTGTCCCCAATCCCTGTACGTGAACGAGTGTCAAAATTTTGTCCAGGTGATGTCCCCCGTCTCTGGGCTGTCTCATGTGGAAATGTGCGAGAGAAATGCAAGTTGTCTGGTGTGAGATTGAGAGTATTTATCTGCGCTCAGGATAGGGTTGATGAGCGAGAGAGAGAGAGAGAGAGAGAGAGGCAGGGTGGGGAGGGGCTGGGCAGGGCAAGGAAGAAGGTCTTGGATTGGTTGTCATTATTTCTGAAGGTTAAACCTGCCTCTGTGAATTTGTGGTTGGGTTTCGTTGCTAACAATTTTTGCAGAAGTACCTTCGCTTGTAATGACCCACAGAGATGTCCTCTTCAGTTACTCTGCTTCAGTGATGCTCTTGCACTGAACTTGCACAGATAGACTGAGAAGTCTGCAAGACTGCACATCCTGCCCTCCCAACCATAAACTTCCTTATAATTCTCTCCCTTCAAGGCTGTCTGAAGGTTATAGTGAACAGGAGGCTTTCTCTCTTCAGATAGCTCCGATTGCAGATTGTTGGGTCCCAAATTGGGGCACCAGGATTATTAAGTCTGCTGTTTTTTAACTTTCTGTTTTTCTTGACTCTTGAGGCCGAAGGTCGTGAGTTTGAGGCCCCTCCTCCAGAGTTTGAGGCCCACATTCTAGGCGAGCTCTCCCCCTGTGTCAGTGCTGAGGGAGCGCCGCACTGTCGGAGGGTCAGTGCTGAGGGAGCGCCGCACTGTCGGAGGGTCAGTGCTGAGGGAGCGCCGCACTGTCGGAGGGTCAGTGCTGAGAGATCGCCGCCCTGTCGGAGGGTCAGTGCTGAGGGAGCGCCGCGCTGTCGGAGGGTCAGTGCTGAGGGAGCGCCGCCCTGTCGGAGGGTCAGTGCTGAGGGAGCGCCGCCCTGTCGGAGGGTCAGTGCTGAGGGAGCGCCGCACTGTCGGAGGGTCAGTGCTGAGGGAGCGCCGCCCTGTCGGAGGGTCAGTGCTGATGGGAGCGCCGCGCTGTCGGAGGGTCAGTGCTGAGGGAGCGCCGCCCTGTCGGAGGGTCAGTGCTGAGGGAGCGCCGCCCTGTCGGAGGGTCAGTGCTGAGGGAGCGCCGCACTGTCGGAGGGTCAGTGCTGAGGGAGCGCCGCCCTGTCGGAGGGTTCAGTGCTGAGGGAGCGCCGCCCTGTCGGAGGGTCAGTGCTGAGGGAGCGCCGCGCTGTCGGAGGGTCAGTGCTGAGGGAGCGCCGCACTGTCCGGAGGGTCAGTGCTGAGGGAGCGCCGCCCTGTCGGAGGGTCAGTGCTGAGGGAGCGCCGCACTGTCGGAGGTCAGTGCTGAGGGAGCGCCGCACTGTCGGAGGGTCAGTGCTGAGGGAGCGCCGCACTGTCGGAGGGTCAGTGCTGAGGGAGAGCCGCACTGTCGGAGGGTCAGTGCTGAGGGAGCGCCACACTGTCGGAGGGTCAGTATCTGAGGGAGTTCGGCACTGTCGGAGGGTCAGTGCTGAGGGAGCGCCGCACTGTCGGAGGGTCAGTACTGAGGGAGCGCCGCACTGTCGGAGGGTCAGTACTGAGGGAGTGCCGCACTGTCTGAGGGTCAGTGCTGAGGGAGCGCCGCACTGTCGGAGGTGCCGTCTTTCAGGATGAGACATTAAACCGAGGCCCCCGTCTGCCCTCTCGGGTGGGGGTAAAAGATCCCACGGCCACTATTGGGAGAAGAGCAGGGGGGAGTTCTCCCCGTGTCCTGGGGCCGATATTTATCCCTCACCCAACATCACTAAAAACAGGTGATCTGGGTCATTATCACATTGCTGTTTGTGGGATCTTGCTGTGCGTAAATGGGCTGCTGAGTTTCCTACATTACAACAGGGACCACACTTCAAAAAAAATAGTCCTTCATCGTGTGTGAAACACTCTGGGACGTCCCGAGGGGGTGACAGGAGCTGGAGAGATGGGGGGATATGGGGAGATGGGGAGATGATTTTGTCCCTGTTCTCCCTCCATGACAGCCTCACTGACGCACGAACTCGCTTTGCACGAGGGATCACCGGACTGGTCTCTGCTCTGCATTCTGTCCCACGCCGGCACACCGGGGAGTCAAAAGACTTGGAAACCTCCCAAAATAATCCGTTTAATTTAAGATGCTGGAGCCGAAAGTCTGTCACGGTGAACAGTACTTCCCAATGAAACAATGTCTGCCACCCACTGACTGCTGGCTCTCTCCTGAACCTGTCAGCACTCACGCCCCCCGCCCCCCCGCCCCCACCCCCAGTCATCTGCTAATCACACGTGGGATCTTCCTAGACCCGTTGAACTCTCCCACTAACAACACCTCGCATTTATCTAGCGCCTTTCGCACAGTGAAACATCCCGAGGCGCTTCACAGGAAGGTCAGTCAGACAGAATCTGACCCCGGGCCGCTTGCGGAGATATTTAGGGGCTCGGAGGTCAGGGAGGTCGGATTTAAGGGGCGTCTGAAATGAGCTCCCGCTCTCTCTCTCTCTCTCTCTCTTTCTCTTTAGATGAGTTGTCAGATTGAATGAGTTGGAGACAGGGGTGGGATGTCAGAACAGAGAGAGAGAGAGAGAGAGACAGAGAGGGAGGGAGAGGGTGCAGGGGAGCGGACTAGAATGCTGAGGCTGGGCTGAATGGCCTCCTTTGGCGCTCTGTCAGCTGGGCTGCAGTGAAACCACATCCCTTTCTACAGATATCCATCGCCTCTCCCACTTCTCACTCCCGCCTGATGCTCGCTTCATCAATCAGATTGTGGGGGTCCGGTGCAGGGGGCTGTGGAGGGTCTTGGAGGACTGGTTTAATCCCCTCTCCTCCCCTCCGTACCGACAAGCTATCCATCAGCAATAGCCCTCTCTCAGCTGCCCCTTTCACACACTCTGACAGCTGAAACCTGACACCCCTGCTCCAGGAGTAACATATCCAGTGACCTTCTAACATCACGGAGGATATTGTGTGACCACAGAAACCACATGATCCCCCCCGCATTTTCCATTCACTCAATCGCCCGCTTCTGACTCGCTCTGTTCACTGCCGAGAACCTCCACACAGGCAACTCGCAGCTCCACACACTTCCTTTCAGTTTAACCTCCCCAACTCACTCTCTCACACACACACACACACACACACACCACTGACTCTCACTGGGGTACGGGTCCCACACACACTGACCCTCACTGGGGTACGGGTCCCACACACACTGACCCTCACTGGGGTACGGGTCCCACACACACTGACCCTCATTGGGGTAACGGGTCCCACACACACTGACCCTCATTGGGGTACGGGTCCCACACACACTGACCCCTCACTGGGGTACGGGGCCCACACACACTGACTCTCACTGGGGTACGGGTCCCACACACACTGACTCTCACTGGGGTACGGGTCCCACACACACTGACTCTCACTGGGGTAAGGGTCCCACACACACTGACTCTCACTGGGTACGGGTCCCACACACACTGACTCTCACTGGGGTACGGGTCCCATACACACTGACTCTCACTGGGGTACGGGTCCCACACACACTGACTCTCACTGGGGTACGGGTCCCACACACACCTGACTCTCACTGGGGTACGGGTCCCACACACACTGACTCTCACTGGGGTACGAGTACCCCACACACACTGACTCTCACTGGGGTGCGGGTCCCACACACACTGACTCTCACTGGGGTACGGGTCCCACACATACTGACTCTCACTGGGGTACGGGTCCCACACACACTGACTCTCACTGGGGTACAGTCCCACACACACTGACTCTCACTGGGGTACGGGTCCCAATCACACTGACTCTCACTGGGGTACAGTCCCACACACACTGTCTCTCACTGGGGTACAGGTCACACACAACACTGACTCTCACTGGGGTACAGGTCCACACACACTGACTCTCTCACTGGGGTACGGGTCCCACACACACTGACTCTCACTGGGGTACGGGTCACACACACACTGACTCTCACTGGGGTACGGGTCCCACACACACTGACTCTCACTGGGGTACGGGTCACACACACACTGTCTCTCAATGGGGTACGGGTCCCACTCACACTGACTCTCACTGGGGTACGGGTCCCACAAACACTGACTCTCACTGGGGTACAGTCCCACACACACTGACTCTCACTGGGGTACAGTCCCACACACACTGACTCTCACTGGGGTACGGGTCCCACACACACTGACTCTCACTGGGGTACAGTCCCACACACACTGACTCTCACTGGGGTACGGGTCCCACTCACACTGACTCTCACTGGGGTATGGGTCCCACACACACTGACTCTCACTGGGGTACAGTCCCACACACACTGACTCTCACTGGGGTGTGGGTCCCACACACACTGACTCTCACTGGGGTACGGTTCACACACCACACTGACTCTCACTGGAGTACGGGTCCCACACACTGACTCTCACTGGGGTGTGGGTCCCACACACACTGACTCTCACTGGGGTACAGTCCCACACACACTGACTCTCATTGGGGTACAGTCCCACACACACGGACTCTCACTGGGGTACAGTCCCACACACACCGACTCTCACTGGGGTACGGTCCCACACACACTGACTCTCACTGGGGTACGGGTCCCACACACACTGACTCTCACTGGGGTACGGGTCCCACACACACTGACTCTCACTGGGGTACGGGTCGCACACACACTGACTCTCACTGGGGTACGGGTTCCACACACACTGACTCTCACTGGGGTACAGTCCCACACACACTGACTCTCACTGGGGTACAGTCCCACACATACTGACTCTCACTGGGGTACAATCCCACTCCCACTGACTCTCACTGGGGTATGGGTCCCACACACACTGACGCTCACTGGGGTACAGTCCCACACACACTGACTCTCACTGGGGTACGGGTCCCACACACACTGACTCTCACTGGGGTACAGTACCACACACACTGACTCTCACTGGTGTACGTGTCCCACACACACTGACTCTCACTGGGGTACGGGTCCCACACACACTGACTCTCACAGGGGTACGGGTCTCACACACACTGACTCTCACTGGGGTACAGTGCCACACACACTGACTCTCACTGGGGTACAGTCCCACGCACACTGACTCTCACTGGTGTACGGGTCCCACACACACTGACTCTCACTGGGGTACGGTCCCACACACACTGACTCTCACTGGGGTACAGGTCCCACACACACTGACTCTCACTGGGGTACAGTCCCACACACACTGACTCTCACTGGGGTACGGGTCCCACACACACTGACTCTCAATGGGGTACAGTCCCACACACACTGATTCTCACTGGGGTACAGTCCCACACACACTGACTCTCACTGGGGTACGGGTCCCACACACACAGACTCTCACTGGGGTACAGTCCCACACACACTGACTCTCACTGGGATATGGGTCCCACACACACAGACTCTCACTGGGGTACGGGTCCCACACACACTGACTCTCACTGGGGAAGGGGTCCCCTATACACTGACTCTCATTGTGGTAGGGGTCTAACACACACTGACTCCTACTGGGGTACGGGTCCCACACACACTGACTCTCACCAGGGTACGGGTCCCACACACACTGACTCTCACTTGGTTACAGTCTCACACACACTGACTCTCACTGGGGTACGGGTCCCACACACACTGACTCTCAATGGGGTACAGTCCCACACACCACTGATTCTCACTGGGGTACAGTCCCACACACACTGACTCTCACTGGGGTACGGGTCCCACACACACTGTCTCTCACTGGGGTACAGTCCCACACACACTGACTCTCACTGGCGTACGGGTCCCACACACACTGACTCTCAATGGGGTACGGGTCCCACACACACTGAATCTCACTGGGGTATGGGTCCCACACACACTGACTCTCACTGGGGTACAGTCCCACACACACTGACTCTCACTGGGGTACGGGTTCAACACACACTGACTCTCACTTGGTTTACAGTCCCACACACACTGACTCTCACTGGGGTACAGTTCCACACACACTGACTGTCACTGGGGTACGGGTCCCACACACACTGACTCTCACTGGGGTACAGTCCACACACACTGACTCTCACTGGGGTACGGGTCCCACACACTCTGACTCTCACTGGGGTACAGTTCCACACACACTGACTCTCACTGGGGTACAGTCCCACACACACTGACTCTCACTGGGGTACAGTCCCACACACACTGACTCTCACTGGGGTACAGTCCCACACACACTGACTCTCACTGGGGTACGGGTCCCACACACACTAACTCTCACTGGGGGTACAGGTCCCACACACACACTGACTCTCACTGGAGTACAGGTCCCACACACACTGACTCTCACTGGGGTATGGGTCCCACACACACTGACTCTCACTGGGGTACAGTCCCACACACACTGACTCTCCCAGAGGTACAGTCCCACACACACCGACTCTCACTGGGGTACGGGTCCCACACACACAGACTCTCACTGGGGTACGGGTCACACACACACTGACTCTCACTGGGGTACGGGTCCCACAGGCACTGACTCTCACTGGGGTACGGGTCCCACACACAGTGACTCTCACTGGGGTACGGGTCCCACACACACACTGACTCTCACTGGGGTACGGGTCCCACAGGCACTGACTCTCACTGGGGTACAGTCCCACACACACTGACTCTCCCAGA
>JANJGN010005011.1:0-27777 GCA_026770705.1 Isurus oxyrinchus
AAACAGACTTAAAAAGAGGCAAAAAGAGTTAAACAGAGGCAAACAGATTTAAACAGAGTTAAACAGAGTTAAACAGAGTTAAACAAAGGCAAAGAGAGTGAAACAGATACAAAGAGACTTAAACAGAGGCAAACAGACTTAAACAGAGGCACACAGACTTAAACAGAGGCAAACAGACTTAAACAGAGGCAAACAGACTTAAACAGAGGCAAACAGACTGAAACAGAGGCAAACAGACTTAAACAGAGGCAAACAGACTTAAACAGAGGCAAACAGAGTCAAACAGAGGCAAACGAGGCAAACAGAGGCAAACAGACTTAAACAGATTAAACAGATTAAACAGAGGCAAACAGAATTAAACAGACTAAAGATGAGGCAAACAGACTTAAACAGAGGCAAACAGACTTAAACAGAGGCAAACAGACTGAAACAGAGGCAAACAGACTGAAACAGAGGCAAACAGACTTAAACAGAGGCAAAAAGAGTTAAACTGAGTTAAACAGAGGCAAACAGACTTAAACAGAGGCAAACTGTTTTAAACAGAGGCAAACTCAGTTAAACAGAGGCAAACTCAGTTAAACAGAGGCAAACTCAGTTAAACAGAGGCAAACTCAGTTAAACAGAGGCAAACTCAGTTAAACAGAGGCAAACTCAGTTAAACAGAGGCAAACTCAGTTAAACAGAGGCAAAGAGACTTACACAGAGGCAAAGAGACTTACACAGAGGCAAACAGATTTAAATAGAGGCAAACAGACTTCAGCAGAGGCAAACAGACTTAAACAGAGGCAAACAGAAGTAAAGAGACGCACACAGACTTAAACAGAGGCAAACAGACTTAAACAGAGGCAAACAGAGTCAAACAGAGGCAAACGAGGCAAACAGAGGCAAACAGACTTAAACAGATTAAACAGATTAGACAGAGGCAAACAGAATTAAACAGACCTAAAGATGAGGCAAACAGACTTAAACAGAGGCAAACAGACTTAAACAGAGGCAAACAGACTGAAACAGAGGCAAACAGACTGAAACAGAGGCAAACAGACTGAAACAGAGGCAAACAGACTTAAACAGAGGCAAAAAGAGTTAAACTGAGTTAAACAGAGGCAAACAGACTTAAACAGAGGCAAACTGTGTTAAACAGAGGCAAACTCAGCTAAACAGAGGCAAACTCAGTTAAACAGAGGCAAACTCAGTTAAACAGAGGCAAACTCAGTTAAACAGAGGCAAACTCAGTTAAACAGAGGCAAACTCAGTTAAACAGAGGCAAACTCAGTTAAACAGAGGCAAAGAGACTTACACAGAGGCAAACAGACTTAAATAGAGGCAAACAGACTTCAGCAGAGGCAAACAGACTTAAACAGAGGCAAACAGAATTAAAGAGACGCACACAGACTTAAACAGAGGCAAACAGACTTAAACAGAGGCAAACAGACTTAAACAGAGGCAAACAGACTTAAACAGAGGCAAACAGACTTAAACAGGGGCAAACAGACTTAAACAGAGGCAAACAGACTTAAACAGAGGCAAACAGACTCAAACAGTGGCAAACAGACTTAAACAGTGGCAAACAGAGGCAAACAGAGTTAAACAGACTTAAACAGAGGCAAACAGCGTGAAACAGACTTAAACAGATGCAAGCAGAGTTAAACAGACTTAAACAGATGCAAGCAGAGTTAAACAGAGTTAAACAGATTTAAACAGAGTTAAACAGAGTTAAACAGATGCAAACAGACTTAAACAGAGGCAAACTGAGTGAAACAGAGGCAAACTGAGTTAAACAGAGGCAAAGAGAGTTCAACAGAGGCAAAGAGACTTACACAGATGCAAACACATTTAAACAGAGGCAAACAGACTTAAACAGAGGCAAACAGACTTAAACAGAGGCAAACAGACTTCGACAGACGCACACAGACTTAAACAGAGGCAAACAGACTTAAACAGAGGCAAACAGACTTAAACAGAGGCAAACAGACTTAAACAGAGGCAAACAGACTTAAACAGAGGCAAACAGATTGAAACAGACTTAATCAGAGGCAAACAGACTTAAACAGAAGCATACAGACTTAAACAGACGCAAACAGACTTAAACAGACGCAAACAGACTTCAACAGAGGCAAACAGACTTAAACAGAGGCAAACAGACTTAAACAGAGGCAAACAGACTTAAACAGAGGCAAACCGACGCAAACAGAGTTAAACAGAATTAAACAGAGGCAAACAGAGTGAAACAGACTTAATGAGAGGCAAACAGACTTAAACAGAGGTAAACAGAGGCAAACAGAGGCAAACAGAGTTAAACAGACTTAAACAGAGGCAAACAGATTTAAACAGACTGAAACAGAGGCAAACAGAGGTAAAGCAGACTGAAACAGATGCAAACAGAGTTAAACAGAGGCAAACAGAGTTAAACAGACTTAAACAGAGGCAAACAGAGTTAAACAGACTTAAACAGCGGCAAACAGAGATAGACAGAGGCAAACAGACTTAGACAGATGCAAACAGACTTAGACAGAGGCAAACAGACTTAGACAGAGGCAAACAGACTTAGACAGAGGCAAACAGACTTAGACAGAGGCAAACAGACTTAGACAGAGGCAAACAGACTGAAACAGATGCAAACAGACTTAAGGAGCGGACAAACAGAGTTAAACAGAGGCAAACAGACTTAAACAAAGGCAAACAGACTCAAACAGAGGCAAACAGAGTTCAGCCGAGGCAAACAGACTTAAACAGAGGCAAACAGACTTAAACAGAGGCAAACAGACTTAAACAGAGGCAAACAGACTTAAACAGAGGCAAACACATTAAACAGATGCAAACAGAATTAAACAGAGGCAAACAGAATTAAACAGAGGCAAACAGACTTAAACAGAGGCAAACAGACTTAAACAGAGGCAAACAGACTTAAACAGAGGCAAACAGACTTTATCAGAGGCAAACAGACTTAAACAGAGGCAAACAGATTGAAACAGACTTAATCAGAGGCAAACACATTAAACAGATGCAAACAGAATTAAACAGAGGCAAACAGACTTAAACAGAGGCAAACAGACTTAAACAGAGGCAAACAGACTTAAACAGAGGCAAACAGACTTAAACAGAGGCAAACAGACTTAAACAGATTAAACAGATTAAACAGAGGCAAACAGAATTAAACAGACTAAAGATGAGGCAAACAGACTTAAACAGAGGCAAACAGACTTAAACAGAGGCAAACAGACTTAAACAGAGGCAAACAGACTGAAACAGAGGCAAACAGACTGAAACAGAGGCAAACAGACTGAAACAGAGGCAAACAGACTGAAACAGAGGCAAACAGACTTAAACAGAGGCAAAAAGAGTTAAACTGAGTTAAACAGAGGCAAACAGACTTAAACTGAGGCAAACTGTGTTAAACAGAGGAAAACTCAGTTAAACAGAGGCAAACTCAGTTAAACAGAGGCAAACTCAGTTAAACAGAGGCAAACTCAGTTAAACAGAGGCAAACTCAGTTAAACAGAGGCAAACTCAGTTAAACAGAGGCAAACTCAGTTAAACAGAGGCAAACTCAGTTAAACAGAGGCAAAGAGACTTACACAGAGGCAAACAGACTTAAATAGAGGCAAACAGACTTCAGCAGAGGCAAACAGACTTAAACAGAGGCAAACAGAATTAAAGAGACGCACACAGACTTAAACAGAGGCAAACAGACTTAAACAGAGGCAAACAGACTTAAACAGAGGCAAACAGACTTAAACAGAGGCAAACAGACTTAAACAGGGGCAAACAGACTTAAACAGAGGCAAACAGACTTAAACAGAGGCAAACAGACTCAAACAGTGGCAAACAGACTTAAACAGTGGCAAACAGAGGCAAACAGAGTTAAACAGACTTAAACAGAGGCAAACAGCGTGAAACAGACTTAAACAGATGCAAGCAGAGTTAAACAGACTTAAACAGATGCAAGCAGAGTTAAACAGAGTTAAACAGATTTAAACAGAGTTAAACAGAGTTAAACAGATGCAAACAGACTTAAACAGAGGCAAACTGAGTGAAACAGAGGCAAACTGAGTTAAACAGAGGCAAAGAGAGTTCAACAGAGGCAAAGAGACTTACACAGATGCAAACACATTTAAACAGAGGCAAACAGACTTAAACAGAGGCAAACAGACTTAAACAGAGGCAAACAGACTTCGACAGACGCACACAGACTTAAACAGAGGCAAACAGACTTAAACAGAGGCAAACAGACTTAAACAGAGGCAAACAGACTTAAACAGAGGCAAACAGACTTAAACAGAGGCAAACAGACTTAAACAGAGGCAAACAGATTGAAACAGATTTAATCAGAGGCAAACAGACTTAAACAGAAGCATACAGACTTAAACAGACGCAAACAGACTTAAACAGACGCAAACAGACTTCAACAGAGGCAAACAGACTTAAACAGAGGCAAACAGACTTAAACAGAGGCAAACAGACTTCGACAGACGCACACAGACTTAAACAGAGGCAAACAGACTTAAACAGAGGCAAACAGACTTAAACAGAGGGCAAACAGACTTAAACAGAGGCAAACAGACTTAAACAGAGGCAAACAGATTGAAACAGATTTAATCAGAGGCAAACAGACTTAAACAGAAGCATACAGACTTAAACAGACGCAAACAGACTTAAACAGACGCAAACAGACTTCAACAGAGGCAAACAGACTTAAACAGAGGCAAACAGACTCAAACAGTGGCAAACAGACTTAAACAGTGGCAAACAGAGGCAAACAGAGTTAAACAGACTTAAACAGAGGCAAACAGCGTGAAACAGACTTAAACAGATGCAAGCAGAGTTAAACAGACTTAAACAGATGCAAGCAGAGTTAAACAGAGTTAAACAGATTTAAACAGAGTTAAACAGAGTTAAACAGATGCAAACAGACTTAAACAGAGGCAAACTGAGTGAAACAGAGGCAAACTGAGTTAAACAGAGGCAAAGAGAGTTCAACAGAGGCAAAGAGACTTACACAGATGCAAACACATTTAAACAGAGGCAAACAGACTTAAACAGAGGCAAACAGACTTAAACAGAGGCAAACAGACTTCGACAGACGCACACAGACTTAAACAGAGGCAAACAGACTTAAACAGAGGCAAACAGACTTAAACAGAGGCAAACAGACTTAAACAGAGGCAAACAGACTTAAACAGAGGCAAACAGATTGAAACAGACTTAATCAGAGGCAAACAGACTTAAACAGAAGCATACAGACTTAAACAGACGCAAACAGACTTAAACAGACGCAAACAGACTTCAACAGAGGCAAACAGACTTAAACAGAGGCAAACAGACTTAAACAGAGGCAAACAGACTTAAACAGAGGCAAACCGACGCAAACAGAGTTAAACAGAATTAAACAGAGGCAAACAGAGTGAAACAGACTTAATGAGAGGCAAACAGACTTAAACAGAGGTAAACAGAGGCAAACAGAGGCAAACAGAGTTAAACAGACTTAAACAGAGTCAAACAGATTTAAACAGACTGAAACAGAGGCAAACAGAGTAAAGCAGACTGAAACAGATGCAAACAGAGTTAAACAGAGGCAAACAGAGTTAAACAGACTTAAACAGAGGCAAACAGAGTTAAACAGACTTAAACAGCGGCAAACAGAGATAGACAGAGGCAAACAGACTTAGACAGATGCAAACAGACTTAGACAGAGGCAAACAGACTTAGACAGAGGCAAACAGACTTAGACAGAGGCAAACAGACTTAGACAGAGGCAAACAGACTTAGACAGAGGCAAACAGACTGAAACAGATGCAAACAGACTTAAGGAGCGGACAAACAGAGTTAAACAGAGGCAAACAGACTTAAACAAAGGCAAACAGACTCAAACAGAGGCAAACAGAGTTCAGCCGAGGCAAACAGACTTAAACAGAGGCAAACAGACTTAAACAGAGGCAAACAGACTTAAACAGAGGCAAACAGACTTAAACAGAGGCAAACACATTAAACAGATGCAAACAGAATTAAACAGAGGCAAACAGAATTAAACAGAGGCAAACAGACTTAAACAGAGGCAAACAGACTTAAACAGAGGCAAACAGACTTAAACAGAGGCAAACAGACTTTATCAGAGGCAAACAGACTTAAACAGAGGCAAACAGATTGAAACAGACTTAATCAGAGGCAAACACATTAAACAGATGCAAACAGAATTAAACAGAGGCAAACAGACTTAAACAGAGGCAAACAGACTTAAACAGAGGCAAACAGACTTAAACAGAGGCAAACAGACTTAAACAGAGGCAAACAGACTTAAACAGATTAAACAGATTAAACAGAGGCAAACAGAATTAAACAGACTAAAGATGAGGCAAACAGACTTAAACAGAGGCAAACAGACTTAAACAGAGGCAAACAGACTTAAACAGAGGCAAACAGACTGAAACAGAGGCAAACAGACTGAAACAGAGGCAAACAGACTGAAACAGAGGCAAACAGACTGAAACAGAGGCAAACAGACTTAAACAGAGGCAAAAAGAGTTAAACTGAGTTAAACAGAGGCAAACAGACTTAAACTGAGGCAAACTGTGTTAAACAGAGGAAAAACTCAGTTAAACAGAGGCAAACTCAGTTAAACAGAGGCAAACTCAGTTAAACAGAGGCAAACTCAGTTAAACAGAGGCAAACTCAGTTAAACAGAGGCAAACTCAGTTAAACAGAGGCAAACTCAGTTAAACAGAGGCAAACTCAGTTAAACAGAGGCAAAGAGACTTACACAGAGGCAAACAGACTTAAATAGAGGCAAACAGACTTCAGCAGAGGCAAACAGAATTAAAGAGACGCACACAGACTTAAACAGAGGCAAACAGACTTAAACAGAGGCAAACAGACTTAAACAGAGGCAAACAGACTTAAACAGAGGCAAACAGACTTAAACAGGGGCAAACAGACTTAAACAGAGGCAAACAGACTTAAACAGAGGCAAACAGACTCAAACAGTGGCAAACAGACTTAAACAGTGGCAAACAGAGGCAAACAGAGTTAAACAGACTTAAACAGAGGCAAACAGCGTGAAACAGACTTAAACAGATGCAAGCAGAGTAAACAGACTTAAACAGATGCAAGCAGAGTTAAACAGAGTTAAACAGATTTAAACAGAGTTAAACAGAGTTAAACAGATGCAAACAGACTTAAACAGAGGCAAACTGAGTGAAACAGAGGCAAACTGAGTTAAACAGAGGCAAAGAGAGTTCAACAGAGGCAAAGAGACTTACACAGATGCAAACACATTTAAACAGAGGCAAACAGACTTAAACAGAGGCAAACAGACTTAAACAGAGGCAAACAGACTTCGACAGACGCACACAGACTTAAACAGAGGCAAACAGACTTAAACAGAGGCAAACAGACTTAAACAGAGGCAAACAGACTTAAACAGAGGCAAACAGACTTAAACAGAGGCAAACAGATTGAAACAGATTTAATCAGAGGCAAACAGACTTAAACAGAAGCATACAGACTTAAACAGACGCAAACAGACTTAAACAGACGCAAACAGACTTCAACAGAGGCAAACAGACTTAAACAGAGGCAAACAGACTTAAACAGAGGCAAACCGACGCAAACAGAGTTAAACAGAATTAAACAGAGGCAAACAGAGTGAAACAGACTTAATGAGAGGCAAACAGACTTAAACAGAGGTAAACAGAGGCAAACAGAGGCAAACAGAGTTAAACAGACTTAAACAGAGTCAAACAGATTTAAACAGACTGAAACAGAGGCAAACAGAGTAAAGCAGACTGAAACAGATGCAAACAGAGTTAAACAGAGGCAAACAGAGTTAAACAGACTTAAACAGAGGCAAACAGAGTTAAACAGACTTAAACAGCGGCAAACAGAGATAGACAGAGGCAAACAGACTTAGACAGAGGCAAACAGACTTAGACAGAGGCAAACAGACTTAGACAGAGGCAAACAGACTGAAACAGAGGCAAACAGACTTAAGGAGCGGACAAACAGAGTTAAACAGAGGCAAACAGACTTAAACAAAGGCAAACAGACTCAAACAGAGGCAAACAGAGTTCAGCCGAGGCAAACAGACTTAAACAGAGGCAAACAGACTTAAACAGAGGCAAACAGACTTAAACAGAGGCAAACAGACTTAAACAGAGGCAAACACATTAAACAGATGCAAACAGAATTAAACAGAGGCAAACAGAATTAAACAGAGGCAAACAGACTTAAACAGAGGCAAACAGACTTAAACAGAGGCAAACAGACTTAAACAGAGGCAAACAGACTTTATCAGAGGCAAACAGACTTAAACAGAGGCAAACAGATTGAAACAGACTTAATCAGAGGCAAACACATTAAACAGATGCAAACAGAATTAAACAGAGGCAAACAGACTTAAACAGAGGCAAACAGACTTAAACAGAGGCAAACAGACTTAAACAGAGGCAAACAGACTTAAACAGAGGCAAACAGACTTTATCAGAGGCAAACAGACTTTATCAGAGGCAAACAGACTTAAAAAGAGGCAAACAGAATTAAACAGTGGCAAACAGAGGCAAACAGAGTTCAACAGAGGCAAACAGAGGCAAACAGAGGCAAACAGAGGCAAACAGAGGCAAACAGAGGCAAACAGAGGCAAACAGACTTAAACAGATTTAAACAGACTTAAACAGACTTAAACAGACTTAAACAGACTTAAGCAGAGGCAAACAGACTTAAACAGACTTAAGCAGAGGCAAACAGACTTAAACAGAGGCAAACAGACTTAAACAGAGGCAAACAGACTTAAACAGAGGCAAACAGAAGCAAACAGAGTTAAACAGATTGAAACAGAGGCAAACAGAGGCAAACAGAGGCAAACAGAGGCAAACAGAGGCAAACAGAGGCAAACAGAGGCAAACAGAGGCAAACAGAGGCAAACAGAGGCAAACAGAGGCAAACAGAGGCAAACAGAGAGCAGACAGAGGCAGACAGAGGCAAACAGAGGCAAACAGAGGCAAACAGACTTAAACAGAGGCAGACAGAGTAAAACAGACTTAAACAGGGGCATCAGAGTTAAACAGAGTTAAACAGAGGCAAACAGAGGCAAACAGAGGCAAACAGAGGCAAACAGAGGCAAACAGAGGCAAACAGAGGCAAACAGAGGCAAACAGAGGCAAACAGAGGCAAACAGAGGCAAAACAGACTTAAACAGAGGCAAACAGAGTTAAAAAGAGGCAAACAGAGGTAAACAGACTTAAACAGAGGCAAACAGGCTTAAACCGAGGCAAACAGACTTCAACCGAGGCAAACAGACTTCAACCGAGGCAAACAGACTTAAACAGAGGCAAACAGACTTAAACAGACTTAAACAGAATTAAACAGAATTAAACAGACTTAAACAGACTTAAACAGACTTAAACAGAGGCAAACAGACTTAAACAGACTTAAACAGACTTCAACCGAGGCAAACAGACTTAAACAGAGGCAAACAGACTTAAACAGACTTAAACAGAATTAAACAGAATTAAACAGACTTAAACAGACTTAAACAGACTTAAACAGAGGCAAACAGACTTAAACAGACTTAAACAGACTTCAACAGAGGCAAACAGACTTCAACAGAGGCAAACAGACTTCAACAGAGGCAAACAGACTTCAACAGAGGCAAACAGACTTCAACAGAGGCAAACAGACTGAAACAGAGGCAAACAGACTCAAACAGAGGCAAACAGACTGAAACAGAGGCAAACAGACTGAAACAGAGGCAAACAGACTGAAACAGAGGCAAACTGATGCACACAGAGTTAAACAGAATTAAACAGAGGCAAAAAGACTTCAACATAGGCAAACAGACTGAAACAGAGGCAAACTGATGCAAACAGATTTAAACAGAATTAAACAGAGGCAAACAGAGTGAAACAGACTTAATCAGAGGCAAACAGAGGCAAACAGAGGCAAACAGAGGCAAACAGAGGCAAACAGAGGCAAACACAGGCAAACACAGGCAAACACAGGCAAACACAGGCAAACACAGGCAAACACAGGCAAACACAGGCAAACACAGGCAAACACAGGCAAACAGACTTAAACAGACTTAAACAGACTTAAACAGACTTAAAAAGACTTAAACAGACTTAAACAGACTTAAACAGACTTAAACAGAGGCAAACAGACTTAAAAAGAGGCAAACAGACTTAAACAGAGGCAAAAAGAGTTAAACAGAGTTAAACTGAGTTAAACAAAGGCAAAGAGAGTGAAACAGATACAAAGAGACTTAAACAGAGGCAAACAGACTTAAACAGAGGCACACGGACTTAAACAGAGGCAAACAGACTTAAACAGAGGCAAACAGATTTAAACAGAGGCAAACAGACTTAAACAGAGGCAAACAGACTTAAACAGAGGCAAACAGACTTAAACAGAGGCAAACAGAGTCAAACAGAGTCAAACAGAGGCAAACAGAGGCAAACAGACTTAAACAGATTAAACAGAGGCAAACAGAATTAAACAGACTAAAGATGAGGCAAACAGACTTAAACAGAGGCAAACAGACTTATACAGAGGCAAACAGACTTATAACAGAGGCAAACAGACTGAAACAGAGGCAAACAGACTGAAACAGAGGCAAACAGACTGAAACAGAGGCAAACAGACTGAAACAGAGGCAAACAGACTTAAACAGAGGCAAAAAGAGTTAAACTGAGTTAAACAGAGGCAAACAGACTTAAACAGAGGCAAACTGAGTTAAACAGAGGCAAACTCAGTTAAACAGAGGCAAACTCAGTTAAACAGAGGCAAACTCAGTTGAACAGAGGCAAACTCAGTTAAACAGAGGCAAACTCAGTTAAACAGAGGCAAAGAGACTTACACAGAGGCAAAGAGACTTACACAGAGGCAAAGAGACTTAAATAGAGGCAAACAGACTTCAGCAGAGGCAAACAGACTTAAACAGAGGCAAACAGAATTAAAGAGACGCACACAGACTTAAACAGAGGCAAACAGACTTAAACAGAGGCAAACAGACTTAAACAGAGGCAAACAGACTTAAACAGAGGCAAACAGACTTAAACAGAGGCAAACAGACTTAAACAGAGGCAAACAGACTTAAACAGAGGCAAACAGACTTAAACAGTGGCAAAAAGACTTAAACAGTGGCAAACAGAGGCAAACAGAGTTAAACAGACTTAAAAAGAGGCAAACAGAGTGAAACAGACTTAAACAGATGCAAGCAGAGTTAAACAGACTTAAACAGATGCAAGCAGATTTAAACAGAGTTAAACAGAGTTAAACAGATGCAAACAGACTTAAACAGAGGCAAACTGAGTGAAACAGAGGCAAACTGAGTTAAACAGAGGCAAAGAGAGTTCAACAGAGGCAAAGAGAGTTCAACAGATGCAAACAGACTTAAACAGAGGCAAACAGACTTAAACAGAGGCAAACAGACTTAAACAGAGGCAAACAGACTTCAACAGACGCACACAGACTTAAACAGAGGCAAACAGACTTAAACAGAGGCAAACAGACTTAAACAGAGGCAAACAGACTTAAACAGTGGCAAACAGACTTAAACAGAGGCAAACAGATTGAAACAGACTTAATCAGAGGCAAACAGACTTAAACAGACGCATACAGACTTAAACAGACGCAAACAGACTTAAACAGACGCAAACAGACTTCAACAGAGGCAAACAGAATTAAACAGAGGCAAACAGACTTAAACAGAGGCAAACCGACGCAAGCAGAGTTAAACAGAATTAAACAGAGGCAAACAGAGTGAAACAGACTTAATGAGAGGCAAACAGACTTAAACAGAGGTAAACAGAGGCAAACAGAGGCAAACAGAGTTAAACAGACTTAAACAGAGTCAAACAGATTTTAGCAGACTGAAACAGAGGCAAACAGAGTAAAGCAGACTGAAACAGATGCAAACAGAGTTAAACAGAGGCAAACAGAGTTAAACAGACTTAAACAGAGGCAAACAGAGTTAAACAGACTGAAACAGCGGCAAACAGAGATAGACAGAGGCAAACACACTTAGACAGATGCAAACAGACTTAGACAGAGGCAAACAGACTTAGACAGAGGCAAACAGACTGAAACAGAGGCAAACAGACTGAAGGAGAGGACAAACAGAGTTAAACAGAGGCAAACAGACTTAAACAGATGCAAACAGACTTAAACAGTGGCAAACAGAGGCAAACAGAGTTAAACAGACTTAAACAGAGGCAAACAGAGTGAAACAGACTTAAACAGATGCAAGCAGAGTTAAACAGACTTAAACAGATGCAAGCAGAGTTAAACAGAGTTAAACAGAGTTAAACAGAGTTAAACAGATGCAAACAGACTTAAACAGAGGCAAACTGCGTGAAACAGAGGCAAACTGAGTTAAACAGAGGCAAAGAGAGTTCAACAGAGGCAAAGAGACTTACACAGATGCAAACACATTTAAACAGTGGCAAACAGACTTAAACAGAGGCAAACAGACTTAAACAGAGGCAAACAGACTTCAACAGACGCACACAGACTTAAACAGAGGCAAACAGACTTAAACAGAGGCAAACAGACTTAAACAGAGGCAAACAGACTTAAACAGAGGCAAACAGACTTAAACAGAGGCAAACAGATTGAAACAGACTTAATCAGAGGCAAACAGACTTAAACAGACGCATACAGACTTAAACAGACGCAAACAGAGTTAAACAGACGCAAACAGAGTTAAACAGACGCAAACAGACTTCAACAGAGGCAAACAGACTTAAACAGAGGCAAACAGACTTAAACAGACTTAAACAGAATTAAACAGAATTTAACAGACTTAAACAGACTTAAACAGACTTAAACAGAGGCAAACAGACTTAAACAGACTTAAACAGACTTCAACCGAGGCAAACAGACTTAAACAGAGGCAAACAGACTTAAACAGAGGCAAACAGACTTAAACAGACTTAAACAGAGGCAAACAGACTTAAACAGACTTAAACAGACTTCAACAGAGGCAAACAGACTTCAACAGAGGCAAACAGACTTCAACAGAGGCAAACAGACTTCAACAGAGGCAAACAGACTTCAACAGAGGCAAACAGACTGAAACAGAGGCAAACAGACTGAAACAGAGGCAAACAGACTGAAACAGAGGCAAACAGACTGAAACAGAGGCAAACAGACTGAAACAGAGGCAAACTGATGCACACAGAGTTAAACAGAATTAAACAGAGGCAAAAAGACTTCAACATAGGCAAACAGACTGAAACAGAGGCAAACTGATGCAAACAGATTTAAACAGAATTAAACAGAGGCAAACAGAGTGAAACAGACTTAATCAGAGGCAAACAGAGGCAAACAGAGGCAAACAGAGGCAAACAGAGGCAAACAGAGGCAAACACAGGCAAACAGAGGCAAACACAGGCAAACACAGGCAAACACAGGCAAACACAGGCAAACAGACTTAAACAGACTTAAACAGACTTAAACAGACTTAAAAAGACTTAAACAGACTTAAACAGACTTAAACAGACTTAAACAGAGGCAAACAGACTTAAAAAGAGGCAAACAGACTTAAACAGAGGCAAAAAGAGTTAAACAGAGTTAAACTGAGTTAAACAAAGGCAAAGAGAGTGAAACAGATACAAAGAGACTTAAACAGAGGCAAACAGACTTAAACAGAGGCACACAGACTTAAACAGAGGCACACAGACTTAAACAGAGGCAAACAGACTTAAACAGAGGCAAACAGATTTAAACAGAGGCAAACAGACTTAAACAGAGGCAAACAGACTTAAACAGAGGCAAACAGACTTAAACAGAGGCAAACAGAGTCAAACAGAGTCAAACAGAGGCAAACAGAGGCAAACAGACTTAAACAGATTAAACAGAGGCAAACAGAATTAAACAGACTAAAGATGAGGCAAACAGACTTAAACAGAGGCAAACAGACTTATACAGAGGCAAACAGACTTATAACAGAGGCAAACAGACTGAAACAGAGGCAAACAGACTGAAACAGAGGCAAACAGACTGAAACAGAGGCAAACAGACTGAAACAGAGGCAAACAGACTTAAACAGAGGCAAAAAGAGTTAAACTGAGTTAAACAGAGGCAAACAGACTTAAACAGAGGCAAACTGAGTTAAACAGAGGCAAACTCAGTTAAACAGAGGCAAACTCAGTTAAACAGAGGCAAACTCAGTTGAACAGAGGCAAACTCAGTTAAACAGAGGCAAAGAGACTTACACAGAGGCAAAGAGACTTACACAGAGGCAAAGAGACTTAAATAGAGGCAAACAGACTTCAGCAGAGGCAAACAGACTTAAACAGAGGCAAACAGAATTAAAGAGACGCACACAGACTTAAACAGAGGCAAACAGACTTAAACAGAGGCAAACAGACTTAAAAAGAGGCAAACAGACTTAAACAGAGGCAAACAGACTTAAACAGAGGCAAACAGACTTAAACAGAGGCAAACAGACTTAAACAGAGGCAAACAGACTTAAACAGAGGCAAACAGACTTAAACAGAGGCAAACAGACTTAAACAGAGGCAAACAGAGGCAAACAGAGTTAAACAGACTTAAACAGAGGCAAACAGAGTGAAACAGACTTAAACAGATGCAAGCAGAGTTAAACAGACTTAAACAGATGCAAGCAGAGTTAAACAGAGTTAAACAGAGTTAAACAGATGCAAACAGACTTAAACAGAGGCAAACTGAGTGAAACAGAGGCAAACTGAGTTAAACAGAGGCAAAGAGAGTTCAACAGAGGCAAAGAGAGTTCAACAGATGCAAACAGACTTAAACAGAGGCAAACAGACTTAAACAGAGGCAAACAGACTTAAACAGAGGCAAACAGACTTAAACAGAGGCAAACAGACTTAAACAGAGGCAAACAGACTTCAACAGACGCACACAGACTTAAACAGAGGCAAACAGACTTAAACAGAGGCAAACAGACTTAAACAGAGGCAAACAGACTTAAACAGTGGCAAACAGACTTAAACAGAGGCAAACAGATTGAAACAGACTTAATCAGAGGCAAACAGACTTAAACAGACGCATACAGACTTAAACAGACGCAAACAGACTTAAACAGACGCAAACAGACTTCAACAGAGGCAAACAGAATTAAACAGAGGCAAACAGACTTAAACAGAGGCAAACCGACGCAAGCAGAGTTAAACAGAATTAAACAGAGGCAAACAGAGTGAAACAGACTTAATGAGAGGCAAACAGACTTAAACAGAGGTAAACAGAGGCAAACAGAGGCAAACAGAGTTAAACAGACTTAAACAGAGTCAAACAGATTTTAGCAGACTGAAACAGAGGCAAACAGAGTAAAGCAGACTGAAACAGATGCAAACAGAGTTAAACAGAGGCAAACAGAGTTAAACAGACTTAAACAGAGGCAAACAGAGTTAAACAGACTGAAACAGCGGCAAACAGAGATAGACAGAGGCAAACACACTTAGACAGATGCAAACAGACTTAGACCGAGGCAAACAGACTTAGACAGAGGCAAACAGACTTAGACAGAGGCAAACAGACTGAAACAGAGGCAAACAGACTTAAGGAGAGGACAAACAGAGTTAAACAGAGGCAAACAGACTTAAACAGATGCAAACAGACTTAAACAGTGGCAAACAGAGGCAAACAGAGTTAAACAGACTTAAACAGAGGCAAACAGAGTGAAACAGACTTAAACAGATGCAAGCAGAGTTAAACAGACTTAAACAGATGCAAGCAGAGTTAAACAGAGTTAAACAGAGTTAAACAGAGTTAAACAGATGCAAACAGACTTAAACAGAGGCAAACTGCGTGAAACAGAGGCAAACTGAGTTAAACAGAGGCAAAGAGAGTTCAACAGAGGCAAAGAGACTTACACAGATGCAAACACATTTAAACAGAGGCAAACAGACTTAAACAGAGGCAAACAGACTTAAACAGAGGCAAACAGACTTCAACAGACGCACACAGACTTAAACAGAGGCAAACAGACTTAAACAGAGGCAAACAGACTTAAACAGAGGCAAACAGACTTAAACAGAGGCAAACAGACTTAAACAGAGGCAAACAGATTGAAACAGACTTAATCAGAGGCAAACAGACTTAAACAGACGCATACAGACTTAAACAGACGCAAACAGAGTTAAACAGACGCAAACAGAGTTAAACAGACGCAAACAGAGTTAAACAGACGCAAACAGACTTCAACAGAGGCAAACAGACTTAAACAGAGGCAAACAGACTTAAACAGAGGCAAAGCGACGCAAACAGAGTTAAACAGAATTAAACAGAGGCAAACAGAGTGAAACAGACTTAATGAGAGGCAAACAGACTTAAACAGAGGTAAACAGAGGCAAACAGAGTTAAACAGACTTAAACAGAGTCAAACAGATTTAAACAGACTGAAACAGAGGCAAACAGAGTAAAGCAGACTGAAACAGATGCAAACAGAGTTAAACAGAGGCAAACAGAGTTAAACAGACTTAAACAGAGGCAAACAGAGTTAAACAGACTTAAACAGCGGCAAACAGAGATAGACAGAGGCAAACAGACTTAGACAGAGGCAAACAGACTTAGACAGAGGCAAACAGACTTAGACAGAGGCAAACAGACTTAGACAGAGGCAAACAGACTTAGACAGAGGCAAACAGACTTAGACAGTGGCAAACAGACTGAAACAGAGGCAAACAGACTTAAGGAGAGGACAAACAGAGTTAAACAGAGGCAAACAGACTTAAACAAAGGCAAACAGACTTAAACAGAGGCAAACAGAGTTCAGCCGAGGCAAACAGACTTAAACAGAGGCAAACAGACTTAAACAGAGGCAAACAGACTTAAACAGAGGCAAACAGACTTAAACAGAGGCAAACAGACTTAAACAGATGCAAACAGAATTAAACAGAGGCAAACAGACTTAAACAGAGGCAAACAGACTTAAACAGAGGCAAACAGACTTAAACATAGGCAAACAGACTTTATCAGAGGCAAACAGACTTTATCAGAGGCAAACAGACTTTATCAGAGGCAAACAGACTTAAAAAGAGGCAAACAGAATTAAACAGTGGCAAACAGAGGCAAACAGAGTTCAACAGAGGCAAACAGAGCCATACAGAGGCAAACAGACTTAAACAGATTTAAACAGACTTAAACAGAGTTAAACAGACTTAAACAGCGGCAAACAGAGATAGACAGAGGCAAACAGAGATAGAGAGACGCAAACAGACTTAGACAGAGGCAAACAGACTTAGACAGAGGCAAACAGACTGAAACAGAGGCAAACAGACTGAAACAGAGGCAAACAGACTTAAGGAGCGGACAAACAGAGTTAAACAGAGGCAAACAGACTTAAACAAAGGCAAACAGACTTAAACAGAGGCAAACAGAGTTCAGCCGAGGCAAACAGACTTAAACAGATGCAAACAGACTTAAACAGAGGCAAACAGACTTAAACAGAGGCAAACAGACTTAAACAGAGGCAAACACATTAAACAGTTGCAAACAGAATTAAACAGAGGCAAACAGACTTAAACAGAGGCAAACAGACTTAAACAGAGGCAAACAGACTTAAACAGAGGCAAACAGACTTAAACAGAGGCCAACAGACTTAAACAGAGGCCAACAGACTTTATCAGAGGCAAACAGACTTAAACAGAGGCAAACAGATTGAAACAGACTTAATCAGAGGCAAACACATTAAACAGATGCAAACAGAATTAAACAGAGGCAAACAGACTTAAACAGAGGCAAACAGACTTAAACAGAGGCAAACAGACTTAAACAGAGGCAAACAGACTTAAACAGAGGCAAACAGACTTTATCAGAGGCAAACAGACTTTATCGGAGGCAAACAGACTTTATCGGAGGCAAACAGACTTAAAAAGAGGCAAACAGAATTAAACAGTGGCAAACAGAGGCAAACAGAGGCAAACAGAGGCAAACAGAGGCAAACAGAGGCAAACAGACTTAAACAGACTTAAACAGACTTAAACAGACTTAAACAAACTTAAACAGACTTAAGCAGAGGCAAACAGACTTAAACAGACTTAAGCAGAGGCAAACAGACTTAAACAGAGGCAAACAGAGGCAAACAGACTTAAACAGACTTAAACAGACTTAAACAGACTTAAGCAGAGGCAAACAGACTTAAACAGACTTAAGCAGAGGCAAACAGACTTAAACAGAGGCAAACTGAAGCAAACAGAGTTAAACAGAGTTAAACAGATTGAAACAGAGGCAAACAGAGGCAAACAGAGGCAAACCGAGGCAAACAGATGCAAACAGAGGCAAACAGAGGCAAAAAGAGGCAAACAGAGGCAAAAAGAGGCAAACAGAGGCAAACAGAGGCAAACAGAGGCAAACAGAGGCAAACAGAGGCAAACAGAGGCAAACAGAGGCAAACAGACTTAAACAGAGGCAAACAGAGTAAAACAGACGCACACAGAGTTAAACAGAGGCAAACAGACTTAAACAGAGGCAAACAGACTTCAACAGATGCAAACCGACTTAAACAGAGGCAAACAGACTTAAACAGAGGCAAACCGACGCAAACAGAGTTAAACAGAAATAAACAGAGGCAAACAGAGTGAAACAGACTTAATGAGAGGCAAACAGACTTAAACAGAGGTAAACAGAGGTAAACAGAGGCAAACAGAGGCAAACAGAGTTAAACAGACTTAAACAGAGTCAAACAGATTTAAACAGACTGAAACAGAGGCAAACAGAGTAAAGCAGACTGAAACAGATGCAAACAGAGTTAAACAGACTGAAACAGAGGCAAACAGAGTTAAACAGACTTAAACAGCGGGAAACAGAGATAGACAGAGGCAAACAGACTTAGACAGAGGCAAACAGACTTAAACAGAGGCAAACATACTTAAGGAGAGGCAAACAGACTTAAACAGAGGCAAACAGACTTAAACAAAGGCAAAGAGACCGAAACAGAGGCAAACAGAGTTCTGCCGAGGCAAACAGACTTAAACAGAGGCAAACAGACTTAAACAGAGGCAAACAGTCTTAAACAGAGGCAAACAGACTTAAACAGAGGCAAACAGACTTAAACAGAGGCAAACAGATTTAAACAGAGGCAAACAGAGTTAAACAGAGTTAACCAGAGTTAAACAGAGGCAAACAGTCTGAAACAGAGGCAAACTGAGTTAAACAGAGGCAAAGAGAGTTAAACAGATACAAAGAGACTTACACAGAGTCAAACAGATTTAAACAGAGGCAAACAGACTTAAACAGTGGCAAACAGTCTTAAACAGACGCACACAGACTTAAACAGAGTTAAACAGAGGCAAACAGACTTAAACAGGCAAAAAGACTTAAACAGTGGCAAACAGACATAAACAGTGGCAAACAGGCAAACAGAGTTAAACAGACTTAAACAGAGGCAAACAGAGTAAAACAGACTTAAACAGAGGCAAACAGACTTAAACAGTGGCAAATAGACAGAAACAGTTGCAAACAGAGGCAAACAGAATTAAACAGACTTAAACAGAGGCAAACATAGTAAAACAGATTTAAACAGAGGCAAACAGAGTTAAACAGAGTTAAACAGAGTTAAACAGAGTTAAACAGAGGCAAACAGAGGCAAACAGAGGCAAACAGAGGCAAACAGAGGCAAACAGAGGCAAACAGAGGCAAACTGAGTTAAACAGAGGCAAACTGAGTTAAACAGAGGCAAACTGAGTTAAACAGAGGCAAAGAGACTTACACAGAGGCAAACAGATTTAAACAGAGGCAAACAGACATAAACAGAGGTAAAGAGACTTAAACAGTGGCAAACAGACTTAAACAGAGGCAAACAGACTTAAACAGAGGCAAACAGACTTAAACAGACGCAGACAGAATAAAACAGAGGCAAACAGACTTAAACAGAGGCAAACAGGCTTAAACAGAGTTAAAAAGAGTTAAACAGAGGCAAACAGACTTAAACAGAGGCAAACAGACTTAAACAGAGGCAAACAGACTTAAACAGAGGCAAACAGATTGAAACAGACTTAAACAGAGGCAAACAGACTTAAACAGACGCCTACAGACTTAAACAGACGCAAACAGACTTAAACAGACGCAAACAGACTTCAACAGAGGCAAACAGAATGAAACAGAGGCAAACAGACTTAAACAGAGGCAAACCAACGCAAACAGAGTTAAACAGAATTAAACAGAGGCAAACAGAGTGAAACAGACTTAATGAGAGGCAAACAGACTAAAACAGAGGTAAACAGAGGCAAACAGAGGCAAACAGAGTTAAACAGACTTAAACAGAGGCAAACAGAGTTAAACAGACTTAAACAGCGGCAAACAGAGATAGACAGAGGCAAACAGACTTAGAAGAGGCAAACAGACTTAGACAGAGGCAAACAGACTTAGACAGAGGCAAACAGACTGAAACAGAGGCAAACAGACTTAAGGAGAGGCAAACAGAGTTAAACAGAGGCAAACAGACTTAAACAAAGGCAAACAGACTTAAACAGAGGCAAACAGACTTCAACAGAGGCAAACAGACTTCAACAGAGGCAAACAGACTTAAACAGAGGCAAACAGACTTAAACAGAGGCAAACAGACTGAAACAGAGGCAAACAGACTTAAACAGAGGCAAACAGACTTAAACAGAGGCAAAAAGAGTTAAACAGAGTTAAACAGAGTTAAACAGAGTTAAACAGAGTCAAAAAGACTTAGACAGTGGCAAACAGACATAAACAGTGGCAAACAGAGGCAAACAGAGTTAAACAGACTTAAACAGAGGCAAACAGAGTAAAACAGACTTAAACAGAGGCAAACAGAATTAAACAGAGGCAAACAGACTTAAACAGAGGCAAACAGACTTAAACAGTGGCAAACAGACTTAAACAGTGGCAAACAGAGGCAAACAGAGTTAAACAGACTTAAACAGAGGCAAACAGCGTGAAACAGACTTAAACAGATGCAAGCAGAGTTAAACAGAGTTAAACAGAGTTAAACAGAGTTAAACAGAGGCAAACAGACTTTAACAGAGGCAAACTGAGTTAAACAGAGGCAAACTGAGTTAAACAGAGGCAAAGAGAGTTCAACAGAGGCAAAGAGACTTACACAGATGCAAACACATTTAAACAGAGGCAAACAGACTTAAACAGAGGCAAACAGACTTAAACAGAGGCAAACAGACTTCAACAGAGGCAAACAGACTTCAACAGACGCACACAGACTTAAACAGAGGCAAACAGACTTAAACAGAGGCAAACAGACTTAAACAGAGGCAAAAAGAGTTAAACAGAGTTAAACAGAGTTAAACAGAGTTAAACAGAGTCAAAAAGACTTAGACAGTGGCAAACAGACATAAACAGTGGCAAACAGAGGCAAACAGAGTTAAACAGACTTAAACAGAGGCAAACAGAGTAAAACAGACTTAAACAGAGGCAAACAGAATTAAACAGAGGCAAACAGACTTAAACAGAGGCAAACAGACTTAAACAGTGGCAAACAGACTTAAACAGTGGCAAACAGAGGCAAACAGAGTTAAACAGACTTAAACAGAGGCAAACAGCGTGAAACAGACTTAAACAGATGCAAGCAGAGTTAAACAGAGTTAAACAGAGTTAAACAGAGTTAAACAGAGGCAAACAGACTTTAACAGAGGCAAACTGAGTTAAACAGAGGCAAACTGAGTTAAACAGAGGCAAAGAGAGTTCAACAGAGGCAAAGAGACTTACACAGATGCAAACACATTTAAACAGAGGCAAACAGACTTAAACAGAGGCAAACAGACTTAAACAGAGGCAAACAGACTTCAACAGAGGCAAACAGACTTCAACAGAGGCAAACAGACTTCAACAGACGCACACAGACTTAAACAGAGGCAAACAGACTTAAACAGAGGCAAACAGACTTAAACAGAGGCAAACAGACTTAAACAGAGGCAAACAGACTTAAACAGAGGCAAAAAGATTGAAACAGACTTAAACAGAGGCAAACAGAATTAAACAGACGCATACAGACTTAAACAGACGCAAACAGACTTAAACAGACGCAAACAGACTTCAACAGAGGCAAACAGACTTAAACAGAGGCAAACCGACGCAAACAGAGTTAAACAGAATTAAACAGAGGCAAACAGAGTGAAACAGACTTAATGAGAGGCAAACAGACTTAAACAGAGGTAAACAGAGGCAAACAGAGGCAAACAGAGTTAAACAGAGTTAAACAGACTTAAACAGACTTAAACAGAGTCAAACAGATTTAAACAGACTGAAACAGAGGCAAACAGAGTAAAGCAGACTGAAACAGATGCAAACAGAGTTAAACAGAGGCAAACAGAGTTAAACAGACTTAAACAGAGGCAAACAGAGTTAAACAGACTTAAACAGCGGCAAACAGACTTAGACAGAGGCAAACAGACTTAAACAGAGGCAAACAGACTTAAGGAGAGGCAAACAGAGTTAAACAGAGGCAAACAGACTTAAACAAAGGCAAACAGACTGCAACAGAGGCAAACAGAGTTCAGCCGAGGCAAACAGACTTAAACAGAGGCAAACAGACTTAAACAGAGGCAAACAGACTTAAACAGACGCAAACAGACTTCAACAGAGGCAAACAGACTTAAACAGAGGCAAACAGACTTAAACAGAGGCAAACAGACTTAAACAGAGGCAAACAGATTGAAACAGACTTAAACAGAGGCAAACAGACTTAAACAGACGCCTACAGACTTAAACAGACGCAAACAAACTTAAACAGACGCAAACAAACTTCAACAGAGGCAAACAGAATGAAACAGAGGCAAACAGACTTAAACAGAGGCAAACCGACGCAAACAGAGTTAAACAGAATTAAACAGAGGCAAACAGAGTGAAACAGACTTAATGAGAGGCAAACAGACTTAAACAGAGGTAAACAGAGGCAAACAGAGGCAAACAGAGTTAAACAGACTTAAACAGAGGCAAACAGAGTTAAACAGACTTAAACTGCGGCAAACAGAGATAGACAGAGGCAAACAGACTTAGACAGAGGCAAACAGACTTAAACAGAGGCAAACAGACTTAAACAGAGGCAAACAGACTTAAACAGAGGCAAACAGACTTAAACAGAGGCAAACAGACTTAAACAGAGGCAAACAGACTTAAACAGAGGCAAACAGACTTAAACAGAGGCAAACAGACTTAAACAGAGGCAAACAAACTTAAACAGAGGCAAACAGACTGAAACAGAGGCAAACAGATTGAAACAGACTTAAACAGAGGCAAACAGACTTAAACAGACGCATACAGACTTAAACAGACGCAAACAGACTTAAACAGACGCAAACAGACTTCAACAGAGGAAAACCGACGCAATCCGAGTTAAACAGAATTAAACAGAGGCAAACAGAGTGAAACAGTCTTAATGAGAGGCAAACAGACTTAAACAGAGGTAAACAGAGGTAAACAGAGGCAAACAGAGGCAAACAGAGTTAAACAGACTTAAACAGAGGCAAACAGAGTAAAACAGACTTAAACAGAGGCAAACAGAATTAAACAGAGGCAAACAGACTTAAACAGAGGCAAACAGACTTAAACAGTGGCAAACAGACTTAAACAGTGGCAAACAGAGGCAAACAGAGTTAAACAGACTTAAACAGAGGCAAACAGCGTGAAACAGACTTAAACAGATGCAAGCAGAGTTAAACAGAGTTAAACAGAGTTAAACAGAGTTAAACAGAGTTAAACAGAGGCAAACAGACTTTAACAGAGGCAAACTGAGTTAAACAGAGGCAAACTGAGTTAAACAGAGGCAAAGAGAGTTCAACAGAGGCAAAGAGACTTACACAGATGCAAACACATTTAAACAGAGGCAAACAGACTTAAACAGAGGCAAACAGACTTAAACAGAGGCAAACAAATTCAACAGAGGCAAACAGACTTCAACAGACGCACACAGACTTAAACAGAGGCAAACAGACTTAAACAGAGGCAAACAGACTTAAACAGAGGCAAAAAGAGTTAAACAGAGTTAAACAGAGTTAAACAGAGTTAAACAGAGTCAAAAAGACTTAGACAGTGGCAAACAGACATAAACAGTGGCAAACAGAGGCAAACAGAGTTAAACAGACTTAAACAGAGGCAAACAGAGTAAAACAGACTTAAACAGAGGCAAACAGAATTAAACAGAGGCAAACAGACTTAAACAGAGGCAAACAGACTTAAACAGAGGCAAACAGACTTAAACAGTGGCAAACAGACTTAAACAGTGGCAAACAGAGGCAAACAGAGTTAAACAGACTTAAACAGAGGCAAACAGCGTGAAACAGACTTAAACAGATGCAAGCAGAGTTAAACAGAGTTAAACAGAGTTAAACAGAGTTAAACAGAGGCAAACAGACTTTAACAGAGGCAAACTGAGTTAAACAGAGGCAAACTGAGTTAAACAGAGGCAAAGAGAGTTCAACAGAGGCAAAGAGACTTACACAGATGCAAACACATTTAAACAGAGGCAAACAGACTTAAACAGAGGCAAACAGACTTAAACAGAGGCAAACAGACTTCAACAGAGGCAAACAGACTTCAACAGAGGCAAACAGACTTCAACAGAAGCACACAGACTTAAACAGAGGCAAACAGACTTAAACAGAGGCAAACAGACTTAAACAGAGGCAAACAGACTTAAACAGAGGCAAACAGACTTAAACAGAGGCAAAAAGATTGAAACAGACTTAAACAGAGGCAAACAGAATTAAACAGACGCATACAGACTTAAACAGACGCAAACAGACTTAAACAGACGCAAACATACTTCAACAGAGGCAAACAGACTTAAACAGAGGCAAACCGACGCAAACAGAGTTAAACAGAATTAAACAGAGGCAAACAGAGTGAAACAGACTTAATGAGAGGCAAACAGACTTAAACAGAGGTAAACAGAGGCAAACAGAGGCAAACAGAGTTAAACAGAGTTAAACAGACTTAAACAGACTTAAACAGAGTCAAACAGATTTAAACAGACTGAAACAGAGGCAAACAGAGTAAAGCAGACTGAAACAGATGCAAACAGAGTTAAACAGAGGCAAACAGAGTTAAACAGACTTAAACAGAGGCAAACAGAGTTAAACAGACTTAAACAGCGGCAAACAGACTTAGACAGAGGCAAACAGACTTAAACAGAGGCAAACAGACTTAAGGAGAGGCAAACAGAGTTAAACAGAGGCAAACAGACTTAAACAAAGGCAAACAGACTGCAACAGAGGCAAACAGAGTTCAGCCGAGGCAAACAGACTTAAACAGAGGCAAACAGACTTAAACAGAGGCAAACAGACTTAAACAGACGCAAACAGACTTCAACAGAGGCAAACAGACTTAAACAGAGGCAAACAGACTTAAACAGAGGCAAACAGACTTAAACAGAGGCAAACAGATTGAAACAGACTTAAACAGAGGCAAACAGACTTAAACAGACGCCTACAGACTTAAACAGACGCAAACAAACTTAAACAGACGCAAACAGACTTCAACAGAGGCAAACAGAATGAAACAGAGGCAAACAGACTTAAACAGAGGCAAACCGACGCAAACAGAGTTAAACAGAATTAAACAGAGGCAAACAGAGTGAAACAGACTTAATGAGAGGCAAACAGACTTAAACAGAGGTAAACAGAGGCAAACAGAGGCAAACAGAGTTAAACAGACTTTAACAGAGGCAAACAGAGTTAAACAGACTTAAACTGCGGCAAACAGAGATAGACAGAGGCAAACAGACTTAGACAGAGGCAAACAGACTTAAACAGAGGCAAACAGACTTAAACAGAGGCAAACAGACTTAAACAGAGGCAAACAGACTTAAACAGAGGCAAACAGACTTAAACAGAGGCAAACAGACTTAAACAGAGGCAAACAGACTTAAACAGAGGCAAACAGACTTAAACAGAGGCAAACAGACTTAAACAGAGGCAAACAGACTTAAACAGAGGCAAACAGACTGAAACAGAGGCAAACAGATTGAAACAGACTTAAACAGAGGCAAACAGACTTAAACAGACGCATACAGACTTAAACAGACGCAAACAGACTTAAACAGACGCAAACAGACTTCAACAGAGGAAAACCGACGCAAACCGAGTTAAACAGAATTAAACAGAGGCAAACAGAGTGAAACAGTCTTAATGAGAGGCAAACAGACTTAAACAGAGGTAAACAGAGGTAAACAGAGGCAAACAGAGGCAAACAGAGTTAAACAGACTTAAACAGAGTCAAACAGATTTAAACAGACTGAAACAGAGGCAAACAGAGTAATGCAGACTGAAACAGATGCAAACAGATTTAAACAGAGGCAAACAGAGTTAAAAAGACTTAAACAGCGGCAAACAGAGATAGACAGAGGCAAACAGATTAGACAGAGGCAAACAGACTTAAACAGAGGCAAACATACTTAAGGAGAGGCAAACAGACTTAAACAGAGGCAAAACAGACTTAAACAAAGGCAAAGAGACTTAAACAGAGGCAAACAGAGTTCAGCCGAGGCAAACAGACTTAAACAGAGGCAAACAGACGTAAACAGAGGCAAACAGACTTAAACAGAGGCAAACAGATTTAAACAGAGGCAAACAGAGTTAAACAGAGTTAAACAGAGTTAAACAGAGTTAAACAGAGTTAAACAGAGTTAAACAGAGGCAAACAGTCTGAAACAGAGGCAAACTGAGTTAAACACAGGCAAAGAGAGTTAAACAGATACAAAGAGACTTACACAGAGTCAAACAGATTTAAACAGAGGCAAACAGACTTAAACAGAGGCAAACAGACTTAAACAGACGCACACAGACTTAAACAGAGTTAAACAGAGTTAAACAGAGGCAAACAGACTTAAACAGAGGCAAAAAGATTTAAACAGTGGCAAACAGACATAAACAGTGGCAAACAGAGGCAAACAGAGTTAAACAGACTTAAACAGAGGCAAACAGAGTAAAACAGACTTAAACAGAGGCAAACAGACTTAAACAGTGGCAAATAGACAGAAACAGTTGCAAACAGAGGCAAACAGAATTAAACAGACTTAAACAGAGGCAAACATAGTAAAACAGATTTAAACAGAGGCAAACAGAGTTAAACAGAGTTAAACAGAGTTAAACAGAGTTAAACAGAGTTAAAAAGAGGCAAACAGAGGCAAACAGAGGCAAACAGAGGCAAACAGAGGCAAACTGAGTTAAACAGAGGCAAACTGAGTTAAACAGAGGCAAACTGAGTTAAACAGAGGCAAAGGGAGTTCAACAGAGGCAAAGAGACTTACACAGAGGCAAACAGATTTAAACAGAGGCAAACATACATAAACAGAGGTAAAGAGACTTCAACAGAGGCAAACAGACTTAAACAGAGGCAAACAGATTGAAACAGACTTAAACAGTGGCAAACAGACTTAAACAGAGGCAAACAGACTTAAACAGAGGCAAACAGACTTAAACAGACGGAGACAGAATAAAACAGAGGCAAACAGACATAAACAGAGGCAAACAGGCTTAAACAGAGTTAAAAAGAGTTAAAGAGAGGCAAACAGACTTAAACAGAGGCAAACAGACTTAAACAGAGGCAAACAGACTTAAACAGAGGCAAACCGACGCAAACAGAGTTAAACAGAATTAAACAGAGGCAAACAGAGTGAAACAGACTTAATGAGAGGCAAACAGACTTAAACAGAGGTAAACAGAGGCAAACAGAGGCAAACAGAGTTAAACAGACTTAAACAGAGGCAAACAGAGTTAAACAGACTTAAACAGCGGCAAACAGAGATAGACAGAGGCAAACAGACTTAGACAGAGGCAAACAGACTTAGACAGAGGCAAACAGACTTAGACAGAGGCAAACAGACTG
>JANJGN010005012.1:0-27773 GCA_026770705.1 Isurus oxyrinchus
GCCACTGCAAGACAGACGGTGTGTGTGTGTGTGTGTGTGGTCTCTTGAAGTGGTCTGCGAGCTGAGTGGGCAGTGCAGGGAGCGTGGACCCCTGCTGGGAGAGCGGCCTGGGGGACAGGGCTGCTATCGGGGTCTGTGCTGGGAGCGTGCTGTTACGAATTTCACTCGGAGCTGCTCTCTCCTCGCTCTGAATAACTGGGCCAGACTCCAGCCCTGATCCGTACCTCCCACTCCACCACCACCACCCGCACTGAAAGTGGAACCAGCACCGAGGGGTCAGGGTCAGAGCAGCTCACCTACAGCGGGGTGGGGGAAGGGCACTGCCAGGACTGGGGTGGGAGACAGAGAGAGAGGGGGAGAGAGAGAGACAGTGACAGAGATGAGAGAGAGACAGTGACAGAGAGAGAGAGAGGAGAGAGAGACAGTGACAGAGAGAGAGAGAGACAGTGACAGAGAGAGAGAGAGACAGTGACAGAGAGAGAGAGACAGTGACAGAGAGAGAGAGAGAGACAGTGACAGAGAGAGAGAGAGAGACAGTGACAGAGAGAGAGAGAGAGACAGTGACAGAGAGAGAGAGAGAGAGAGAGACAGAGAGAGAGAGAGACAGTGACAGAGAGAGAGAGAGAGAGAGAGACAGTGACAGAGAGAGAGAGAGAGAGAGAGACAGTGACAGAGAGAGAGAGACAGTGACAGAGAGAGAGAGACAGTGACAGAGAGAGAGATACAGTGACAGAGAGAGAGAGACAGTGACAGAGAGAGAGAGAGAGAAACAGAGAAACAGAGAGAGAGAGACAGTGACAGATACATTGACAGAGAGAGAGACAGAGAGAGAGACAGAGAGAGAGACAGAGAGAGAGACAGAGAGAGAGACACAGAGAGAGAGACACAGAGAGAGAGAGACAGAGAGAGAGACAGAGAGAGAGACAGAGAGAGAGAGACAGAGAGAGAGAGAGACAGAGAGAGAGAGACAGAGAGAGAGACAGAGAGAGAGACAGAGAGAGAGACAGAGAGAGAGACAGAGAGACAGAGGCAGAGAGACAGAGGCAGAGAGAGAGTGACAGAGAGAGAGTGACAGAGAGAGAGTGACAGAGAGAGAGTGACAGAGAGAGAGTGACAGAGAGAGAGTGACAGAGAGAGAGAGACAGACAGAGAGACAGACAGAGAGACAGACAGAGAGACAGACAGAGAGACAGACAGAGAGACAGACAGAGAGACACTGAGAGAGAGAGACAGAGAGAGAGAGAGAGACAGAGAGAGAGAGAGAGAGACAGAGAGAGAGAGACAGAGAGAGAGAGAGACAGAGAGAGAGAGAGACAGAGACAGTGACCGAGAGTGAGAGACAGAGAGAGTGAGAGACAGAGAGAGTGAGAGACAGAGAGAGTGAGAGACAGAGAGAGTGAGAGACAGAGAGAGTGAGAGACAGAGAGAGTGAGAGACAGAGAGAGTGAGAGACAGAGAGAGTGAGAGACAGAGAGAGAGAGAGACAGAGAGAGAGCGACAGAGAGAGAGAGAGACAGAGAGAGAGCGACAGAGAGCCAGTGACAGAGAGATACAGAGACAGAGACAAAGTTACAGAGAGAGATGGGCAGAGAGAGAAGAGGGTTACAGCGAGAGACAGACATAGAGAGAGAGAGTTACGGAAAGAGAGAGACAGACAGAGAGAGAGAAAAACTGAGAGAGAGAGTTCAGAAAGAAAGAGACTAAGAGTGTGACAGAAAGAGTGAGAGAGGGAGAGTTACACAGAGAGAGAGAACGAGAGAGAGACAGAGAGAGAGATTGATAGAGAGAGAGTGACGAAGAGAGAGGGAGAGTGACGGAGAGAGAGAGACAGAGAAAGAGACAGAGAGAAAGAGACAGACACAGAGAGAGAAAGAGACAGACAGCGAGAGAGTAAAGCAGAGAGAGTGAGAGAAGCAGGCATACTGAAAGAGACAGAGAGAGCGGGAGAGACGGAGAAACAGAGATTGAGAGAGAGAGAGAAGCAGAGAGATAGAGATGGAGGGCAAGAGAGAGAGAGATTGACAGAGAGAGAGAGAGAGAGAGATTGACAGAGAGAGAGAGAGAGAGAGATGGACAACCAGAGAGAGACAGAGAGAAAGTGACTGGGAGAGAGGGGTTGAATCTGTGGGAGGGGAAATGCGAATGACTGAGTTGCAGAGGGAAAGGGGTGAATCGATCCGGGAGCCGGTGCAGGGCGAAGAAAGATTCCCTGTGCAGGAGCGGCTGATTGACCATGAGCGGTGTTTCCACTTGAGTTATTCCGATTATCAAAAGCTTCGGTCTTATTCACTGCACTAGACGCAAGGGAAGCTATTGTTCTGAGGAGTCCTGAGTTCACACCTCGTGGGTTCAGTCAGGAAGACGGGACACAGTTCCACGTCGATGGATGACAAGCACAGATGACAGTGTGTGCTCCGCTTAGAGCTACAAATGAAACCAAGACTGGATGACGTGACACACTTCCCTTCCAGTGATGCACTGCTCAGATCCCCAGAATGAAAATGATCCTGTTTTTAACTGTCCCGTGTTTGATCCGCAGCTCTGGGCTGTCCCCCAGGTCAGGTGTGGAACGTGGACCTCGACAAGTGTCTAGATTGTGGAATCTGCAACATATTCCCCCTAACCCCGTCCTGTAACCTCTGCAGCTCCGTGAAGACACGTTCGGGAGCAGGTAGGTCAAGAGTCAGGACTGAGGGAGTGCCACACTGTCGGAGAGTCAGTGCTGAGGGAGGGCCGCACTGTCAGAGGGTCAGTACTGAGGGAGAGCCGCATAGTCGGAGGGTCAGTGCTGAGGGAGGGCCGCACTGTCGGAGGGTCAGTACTGAGGGAGGGCCGCACTGTCGGAGGGTCAGCGCTGAGGGAGAGCCGCACTGTCGGAGGGTCAGTACTGAGGGAGTGCTGCACTGTCGGAGGGTCAGTACTGAGGGAGAGCCGCACTGTCGGAGGGTCAGTACTGAGGGAGTGCTGCACTGTCGGAGGGTCAGCGCTGAGGGAGAGTCGCACTGTCGGAGGGTCAGCGCTGAGGGAGAGCCGCACTGTCGGAGGGTCAGTACTGAGGGAGAGCCGCACTGTCGGAGGGTCAGTGCTGAGGGAGAGCCGCACTGTCGGAGGGTCAGTGCTGAGGGAGAGCCGCACTGTCGGAGGGTCAGTTCTGAGGGAGCGCCGCACTGTTGGAGGGTCAGTGCTGAGGGAGAGCTGAGCTGCGCCCGGTCACAGTGGACACTAGGCTGCGGAGGGCGTTGGGGGGGCGGGGTGGTGAAGGTCAGGATAGCTGGAAGGCGAAAGGTGAATGAGAGGAGATTGCAAAGGGTTGGGAGACGTGGGCATCGTCTGCATGACAAGCAAGTGTTGCCGGTCCCTCATTGCCCTGGGAGTGGCTGGAGCCGCTACTGAGGGGACTGTGGAAGGCTGGCCCCCATGGGGTGGTGGCATCTGGAGTCATATGTCAAGCAGGCTGGGTACGGAGGGCAGATTTAACTCCCAGAGGGCATCAAAGGCTCTTCGAGACAAATTGGAGAGGAGCCTTTACAGCAAGAGCAGCCGGAGGGGGGGGTAGATTCGAACCGGCGTCCCCTGCAAATCTGGCCTGGGACTCGGGATCACTCCCCTGACAGGGCCCGGGCGTTAAACTCAAGGGAGGTTAGACCCTTCTGGATCAGACAGAAGAGCAGCTAGTAGCTGCTCGATCGATGTAGGCAGCGCGGTGCTCATTCCCTTACCCGCTAACGCTCTGTCCACCCTCTCTCCCAGCAGCCGAAACATCGGACCCACTGACCCTACCGAATCTGCTCCTCACAATACTCGGTGTCACTGGGGCCCTGGTAATCCTGTGTGTCACAATGGGAATCATCCTCCGGAAGAGTCGGAACAAAACCACCTTTTCCAGTAAGTGACTGAGCGCTCACCGTCAATGGCTGGAGAGGACAGCACGGGGTTAGATACAGAGTAAATCTCCCTCTACATTGTACCCATCAAACACTCCCAGGACAGGTACAGCACGGGGTTAGATACAGAGTAAAGCTCCCTCTACACTGTCCCCATCAAACACTCCCAGGATAGGTACAGCACGGGTTAGATACAGAGTAAATCTCCCTCTACACTGTCCCCATCAAACACTCCCAGGACAGGTACAGCACGGGGTTAGATACAGAGTAAAGCTCCCTCTACACAGTCCCTATCAAACACTCCCAGGACAGGTACAGCATGGGTTAGATACAGAGTAAATCTCCCTCTACACTGTCCCCATCAAACACTCCCAGGACAGGTACAGCACGGGGTTAGATACTGAGTAAATCTCCCTCTACACTGTCCCCATCAAACACTCCCAGGACAGGTACAGCAAGGGGTTAGATACAGAGTGAATCTCCCTCTACACTGTTTCCATCAAACACTCCCAGGACATGTACAGCATGGGGTTAGATACAGAGTAAATCTCCCTCTACACTGTCCCCATCAAACACTCCCAGGACAGGTACAGCACAGGGTTAGATACAGAGTAAATCTCCCTCTACACTGTCCCCATCAAACACTCCCAGGACAGGTACAGCACGGGGTTAGATACAGAGTAAAGCTCCCTCTACACTGTCCCCATCAAACACTCCCAGGACAGGTACAGCACGGGGTTAGATACAGAGTAAAGCTCCCTCTACACTGTCCCCATCAAACACTCCCAGGACAGGTACAGCACGGGGTTAGATACAGAGTAAATCTCCCTCTACACTGTCCCCATCAAACACTCCCAGGACAGGTACAGCACGGTGTTAGATACAGAGTAAATCTCCCTCTACACTGTCCCCATCAAACACTCCCAGGACAGGTACAGCACGGTGTTAGATACAGAGTAAATCTCCCTCTACACTGTCCCCATCAAACACTCCCAGGATAGATACAGCACGGGGTTGGGTATACTTGCATTATGCTCCGGGGTAAGTGAACTGTGCCTTTCCCTGTAGCAGGTACCGGACTGAAACCTGATTGTCTGTGTTTATTCTCGTCCACATTCAGAACCGATTGAAGAGACCGGGGACAGCGTGTCCCCTGGGTCCCTCCTCTTGTGACAGTCGGCCGCTCTCCCTGGTCATGCGGTCGCTCTGCGGAGGGTGAAGGAAGGAGAGGGTGTGAGCTGTGCACTGGCCGGCGCCACTGAGGAGGCTGCTTCACATCCATTGGAAATGCTGCAGCAGGGACGCGGCTCCCTCCAGAGCCGGGAACATCGCACACACAGCTCGCTGCGTGCTCTGGAGCTGACCATTTCTTAAGAAGGCTCGCTCTCCCTTCCTCTTTCTGTGTACATGTACAATGCCTCCCACGCTCCCCTACTAAATAATTCTCTCTCTCTCTCTCCGTCTCTCTCACCCTCTCCCTCTCTCTCTCCCCTGTTCTCTCACTCCATCTCTCGGTCTTCTCTCTGTCTCTCCGTCTCTCTCTGTCACTGACTCTCGGTCTCAATACATCCATGTCTCCCTCTGTGACCCCTCTCTCTCAGGGAGATATCTGTAAACTGGTGTCTCTCAGTCCCTCTCTCTCAGGGAGATATCTGTACACTGACTGGTGTCTCTCAGTCCCCTCACTCTCTCTCTCTCAGGGAGATATCTGTACACTGACTGGTGTCTCTCATTCCCTCTCTCTCAGGGAGATATCTGTACTCTGACTGGTGTCTCTCAGTCCCTCTCTCTCTCAGGGAGATATCTGTACACTGACTGGTGTCTCTCAGTCCCTCTCTCACAGGGAGATATCTGTACACTGACTGGTGTCTCTCAGTCCCTCTCTCTCAGGGGGATATCTGTACACTGACTGGTGTCCCTCAGTCCCCTCTCTCTCTCTCTCAGGGAGATATCTGTACACTGACTGGTGTCTCTCAGTCCCGTCTCTCTCTCAGGGAGATATCTGTACACTGACTGGTGTCGCTCAGTCCCCTCTCTCTCAGGGAGATATCTGTACATTGACTAGTGTCTCTCAGTCCCTCTCTCTCAGCGAGATATCTGTACACTGACTGGTGTCTCTCAGTCCCCCTCTCTCTCTCTCAGGGAGATATCTGTACACTGACTGGTGTCTCTCAGTCCCTCTCTCTCAGCGAGATATCTGTACACTGACTAGTGTCTCTCAGTCCCTCTCCCTCTCAGGGAGATATCTGTACACTGACTGGTGTCTCTCAGTCCCCTCTCTCTCTCTCAGGGAGATATCTGTACAATGTTCTGTAAATACTTGTATCAACACTTTTTCACCGAGTGACAGCAGCGATGCCAATCGTTGATGTACATATCTCAGGAAAATGAAGACTTTTTGTCTGTGCGAACTTTGTATAAACAATATTTAAACTGCTCTCGATTTATTTGAATAAATATCGCTCCATACAAATCTCCGCCTAATGGTCTTCATTTCAAATCATTTGGTACATCCCTCTTGCAACCACTTTGTCGGGGGCTCAGTTCCAGCACTAGGCCAAGAATGAAGCCTGGGAGTTTCCTGAGTCGTCTCTTTGTGCCTGGTGTGCCTGAGTGGCTCACGGGAAGGATCGAAGGCCCAGACCCTTATCCCAACTGGCGTGGCCCATGAAAGAAATGAGATCAGCTTCCACAGGCTCCGCTTCCGCTGATTTTTGTGGCAATTTGAGAATTTCAGAATGGCATTTTAAAATTCACTGATTGGATGTGGGCGTCTCTGTCCGGGTCCAGCATTTATTGCCCGTCCGTAATTACCCCTTGAGAAGGTGGTGGGGGGGTGAGCCGCCTTCTTGAGCCGCTGCTGTCCCCGTGTAGTGTAGGTACACCCACGGCGCTGTTAGGGAGGGAGTTCCAGGATTTTGTCCCCGTGTGGTGTAGCTACACCCATGGCGCTGTTAGGGAGGGAGTTCCAGGATTTTGTCCCCGTGTGGTGTAGGTACACCCACAGCGCTGTTAGGGAGGGAGTTCCAGGATTTTGTCCCGTGTGGTGTAGGTACACCCACGGCGCTGTTAGGGAGGGAGTTCCAGGATTTTGTCCCCGTGTGGTGTAGGTACACCCATGGCGCTGTTAGGGAGGGAGTTCCAGGATTTTGTCCCCGTGTGGTGTAGGTACACCCACGGCGCTGTTAGGGAGGGAGTTCCAGGATTTTGTCCCGGGTGGTGTAGGTACACCCACGGCGCTGTTAGGGAGGGAGTTCCAGGATTTTGTCCCCGTGTGGTGTAGGTACACCCACGGCGCTGTTAGGGAGGGAGTTCCAGGATTTTGTCCCCGTGTGGTGTAGGTACACCCACGGCGCTGTTAGGGAGGGAGTTCCAGGATTTTGTCCCGTGTGGTGTAGGTACATCCACAGTGCTGTTAGGGAGGGAGTTCCAGGATTTTGTCCCGTATGGTGTAGGTACACCCACGGCGCTGTTAGCGAGGGAGTTCCAGGATTTTGTCCCTGTGGTGTAGGTACACCCACGGCGCTGTTAGGGAGGGAGTTCCAGGATTTTGTCCCCGTGTGGTGTAGGTACACCCACGGCGTTGTTAGGGAGGGAGCTCCAGGATTTTGTCCATGTGGTGCAGGTACACCCACGGCGCTGTTATGGAGGGAGTTCCAGGATTTTGTCCGTGTGGTGTAGGTACACCCACGGCGCTGTTAGGGAGGGAGTTCCAGGATTTTGTCCATGTGGTGCAGGTACACCCACGGCGCTGTTATGGAGGGAGTTCCAGGATTTTGTCTGTGTGGTGTAGGTACACCCACGGCGCTGTTAGGGAGGGAGTTCCAGGATTTTGTCCCGTGTGGTGTAGGTACACCCACGGCGCTGTTAGGGAGGGAGTTCCAGGATTTTGTCCCCGTGTGGTGTAGGTACACCCACGGCGCTGTTAGGGAGGGAGTTCCAGGATTTTGTCCGTGTGGTGTAGGTACACCCACAGTGCTGTTAGGGAGGGAGTTCCAGGATTTTGTCCCTGTGTGGTGTAGGTACACCCACAGTGCTGTTAGGGAGGGAGTTCCAGGATTTTGTCCCCGTGTGGTGTAGGTACACCCACGGCGCTGTTAGGGAGGGAGTTCCAGGATTTTGTCCCCGTGTGGTGTAGGTACACCCACAGCGCTGTTAGGGAGGGAGTTCCAGGATTTTGTCCCTGTGGTGTAGGTACACCCACGGTGCTGTTAGGGAGGGAGTTCCAGGATTTTGTCCGTGTGGTGTAGGTACACCCACGGTGCTGTTAGGGAGGGAGTTCCAGGATTTTGTCCCGTGTGGTGTAGGTACACCCACAGTGCTGTTAGGGAGGGAGTTCCAGGATTTTGTCCCCGTGTGGTGTAGGTACACCCACGGTGCTGTTAGGGAGGGAGTTCCAGGATTTTGTCCCCGTGTGGTGTAGGTACACCCACAGCGCTGTTAGGGAGGGAGTTCCAGGATTTTGTCCCCGTGTGGTGTAGGTACACCCACGGTGCTGTTAGGGAGGGAGTTCCAGGATTTTGTCCCCGTGTGGTGTAGGTACACCCACGGCGCTGTTAGGGAGGGAGTTCCAGGATTTTGTCCCCGTGTGTGGTGTAGGTACACCCACGGCGCTGTTAGGGAGGGAGTTCCAGGATTTTGTCCGTGTGGTGTAGGTACACCCACGGCGCTGTTAGGGAGGGAGTTCCAGGATTTGTCCGCGTGTGTCGTGTAGGTACACCCACGGCGCTGTTAGGGAGGGAGTTCCAGGATTTTGTCCGTGTGGTGTAGGTACACCCACGGCGCTGTTAGGGAGGGAGTTCCAGGAATTTGTCCCCGTGTGGTGTAGGTACACCCACGGCGCTGTTAGGGAGGGAGTTCCAGGATTTGTCCGTGTGGTGTAGGTACACCCACAGCGCTGTTAGGGAGGGAGTTCCAGGATTTTGTCCCTGTGGTGTAGGTACACCCACGGCGCTGTTAGGGAGTTCCAGGATTTTGTCCCCGTGTGGTGTAGGTACACCCACAGCGCTGTTAGGGAGGGAGTTCCAGGATTTTGTCCGTGTGGTGTAGGTACACCCACAGTGCTGTTAGGGAGGGAGTTCCAGGATTTTCTCCGTGTGGTGTAGGTACACCCACGGCGCTGTTAGGGAGGGAGTTCCAGGATTTTGTCCCCGTGTGGTGTAGGTACACCCACGCCGCTGTTAGGGAGGGAGTTCCAGGATTTTGTCCGTGTGGTGTAGGTACACCCACGGCGCTGTTAGGGAGGGAGTTCCAGGATTTTGTCCCCGTGTGGTGTAGGTACACCCACGGCGCTGTTAGGGAGGGAGTTCCAGGATTTTGTCCGTGTGGTGTAGGTACACCCACAGTGCTGTTAGGGAGGGAGTTCCAGGATTTTGTCCCGTGTGGTGTAGGTACACCCACAGCGCTGTTAGGGAGGGAGTTCCAGGATTTTGTCCCCGTGTGGTGTAGGTACACCCACGGCGCTGTTAGGGAGGGAGTTCCAGGATTTTGTCCCGTGTGGTGTAGGTACACCCACGGCGCTGTTAGGGAGGGAGTTCCAGGATTTTGTCCGTGTGGTGTAGGTACACCCACGGCGCTGTTAGGGAGGGAGTTCCAGGATTTTGTCCGTGTGGTGTAGGTACACCCACGGCGCTGTTAGGGAGGGAGCTCCAGGATTTTGTCCCCGTGTGGTGTAGGTACACCCACGGCGCTGTTAGGGAGGGAGTTCCAGGATTTGGACCCAGCGACAGTGAAGGGACGGCCGATATATTTCCAAGTCGGGATGGTGAGGGGCTCGGAGGGGAACTTCCAGGTGCTGGTGTTCCCCATGTGTCTGCTGCCCTTGTCCTTCTAGACGGTAGAGGTCGTGGGTTTGGGCGGTGCTGTCGAAGGAGCCTTGGTGAGTTGCTGCAGTGCATCTTGTAGATGGTACACACACTGCTGCTACTGTGCGTCGGTGGTAGAGGGAGTGAATGTTTGTGGATGGGGGGCTGATCAAGCGGGGGCTGCTTTGTCCTGGATGGTGTCGAGCTTCTTGAGTGTTGTGGGAGCCGCACTCATCCAGGCAAGTGGGGAGTGTCCCATCCCACTCCTGACTGGTGCCTTGTAGATGGTGGACAGGCTTTGGGGAGTCAGGAGGTGAGTTACTCTCCGCAGGATTCCCAGCCTCTGACCTGCTCTTGTAGCCACAGTATTTATATGGCTGGGTCCAGTTCAATTTCTGGTCAATGGTGACCCCCAGGATGTTGATAGTGGGGGATTCAGTGATGGTGATGCCATTGAATGTCAAGAGGCGATGGTTAGATTCTCTCTTGTTGGAGATGGTCATTGCCTGACACTTGTGTGGGTGTGAATGTTACTCACCACTTGTCAGCCCAAGCCTGGATATTGTCCGGGTCTTGCTGCATTTGGACAGGGACTGCTTCAGTATCTGAGGAGTGGCGAATGGTGCTGAACATTGTGCTATCATCAGCGAACATCCCCACTTCTGACCTTATGATGGAAGGAAGGTCATTGATGAAGCAGCTGGAGATGGCTGGGCCTGGGACATTACCCTGAGGAACTCCTGCAGTGATGTCCTGGGGCTGAGATGACTGACCTCCAACAACCACAACCATCTCCCTTTGTGCTGGGTCTGACCCCAACCAGCGGAGAGTTTTCCCATTGATTCCCACTGACCCCAGTTTCGCTCGGGCTCCTTGATGCCACTCACTCGGTCAACTGCGGCCTTGATGTCAAGGGCAGTCACCCTCGCCTCGCCTCGGGAGCTCAGCTCTTTTGTCCATGTTTGAACCAAGGCTGTAATGAGGTCAGGAGCTGAGTGGCCCTGGCAGAACCCAAACTGGGCCTCAGTTAGCAGGTTATTGCTAAGCGAGTGCCACTTGATAGCTCTGTTGATGACTCCTTCCATCAGTCTACTGATGATGGAGAGTAGACTGATGGGGCGGTAATTGGCCGGGTTGCATTTGTCCAGCTTTTTGTGTACAGGACGGACTTGGACAATTTTCCACAGAGCCGGGTAGATGCCAGTGTTGTAGCTGTACTGGAACAGCTTGGCTAGGGATGCGGCAAGTTCTGGAGCGCAAGCCTTCGGTACAATTGCCGGAATATTGTCAGGGCCCAAAGGCTTAGCTGTATCCGGTGCCTTCAGCCGTTTCCTGATCTCCCGTGGAGTGAATCGGATTGGCTGAAGAATGGCATCGGCGAAGCTGGATTCGACGCTCCCGCCAGGATGGATTTTTCCCCGTTTATCAATTCGAGAATCTTCCCCGCGGTTTCTTTGAAATCAGTGCTCAGTCTGGCCCCCAACATCCCCCACACCCTGCCCCGAAACCAGGCCCAGCCCATCCCATCACCCCCCCCACCCCCCCCACCTCCCTCTCCCTGGCGCGCAAAATTGGCCATCTAGGCACTAGGCCCCAAGCGAAGCCTGGGCCTTTCCTGAGGTGTTCGAGGGGCCTCCTCAGACACACTGGGGCGGGGGAGGTGGGGGAGGTGCGGGGAGGGAGGGAGGGTGGTGGCGCTGGTGGGAAATCGGCTGACCCAGCACTAAAGGGGAGGTCCGGAGAGAGCTGGGACAGATGACGGAGATGTCTATATCCAGACTGGAGACGCAAGAGCCTCAGTTATGTAGCCCTGACGGACAAAAATATTGGATTACGTGACTTTAGTGAGCCGCTCCGTCACACGTCATGCTGTGACTCACACCACTGTGAGGTCGCCTACACTAATATCCGTCCACCTCATGGTTAAGCTATCTCACTGCAGACTCTGTCCATGCGGAGAGGGGTGGGTCAATCAATATCACAATTTCAACCCTTCCGGCCCCGAAACGCTTCCACACTCAAAGCAAAGGAAGTATTTTCCACCCCAGGCACACAAAACCTACAGATTCTGGGCCAATATACCCCGGAGGGGCAGTGCTGAGGGAGAGCTGCACGGCGGGAGGGTTAGTACAGGGGGAGCACCGCACTGTCGGAGGGTCAGTACTGAGGGAGCACCGCACTGTCGGAGGGTCAGTACTGAGGGAGAGCCACACTGTGGGAGGGTCAGTGCTGAGGGAGAGCCGCACTGTCAGAGGGTCAGGACTGAGGGAGCGCCGCACTGTCGGAGGGTCAGTGCTGAGGGAGAGCCGCACTGTCGGAGGGTCAGTACTGAGGGAGAGCCGCACTGTCAGAGGGTCAGTACTGAGGGAGCACCGCACTGTCAGAGGGTCAGTGCTGAGGGAGAGCCGCATTGTCGGAGGGTCAGTGCTGTGGGAGAGCCGCACTATCGGAGGGTCAGTGCTGTGGGAGAGCCGCACTATCGGAGGGTCAGTGCTGTGGGAGAGCCGCACTATCGGAGGGTCAGTGCTGTGGGAGAGCCGCACTATCGGAGGGTCAGTGCTGAAGGAGCGCCGCACTGTCGGAGGGTCATTGCTGAGGGAGAGCTGCACTGTCGGAGGGTCAGTACTGAGGGAGAGCTGCACTGTCAGAGGGTCAGTACAGAGGGAGAGCCGCACTGTCAGAGGGTCAGTACAGAGGGAGAGCCGCACTGTCAGAGGGTCAGTACTGAGGGAGCACCGCACTGTCAATGGGTCAGTAGTGAGGGAGCGCCGCACTGTCGGAAGGTCAGTACTGAGGGAGCGCAGCACTGTCGGAGGGTCAGTGCTGAGGGAGAGCCGCACTGTCGGAGGGTCAGTACTGAGGGAGAGCCGCACTCTCAGAGGGTCAGTACTGAGGGAGAGCCGCACTGTCGGAGGGTCAGTACTGAGGGAGCGCCGCACTGTTGGAGGGTCAGCGCTGAGGGAGTGCCGCACTGTTGGAGGGTAGTGCTGAGGGAGAGCCGCACTGTCGGAGGGTCAGTACTCAGGGAGTGCTGCACTGTCAGAGGGACAGTACTGAGGGAGCGCCGCACTGTTGGAGGGTCAGCGCTGAGGGAGTGCCGCACTGTTGGAGGGTAGTGCTGAGGGAGAGCCGCACTGTCGGAGGGTCAGTACTCAGGGAGTGCTGCACTGTCAGAGGGACAGTACTGAGGGAGAGCTGCACTGTCGGAGGGTCAGTGCTGAGGGAGAGCCGCACTGTCGGAGGGTCAGTGCTGAGGGAGAGCCGCACTGTCGGAGGGTCAGTACTGAGGGAGCGCCGCACTGTCGGAGGGTCAGTACTGAGGGAGAGCCGCACTGTCGGAGGGTCAGTGCTGAGGGAGAGCCGCACTGTCAGAGGGTCAGTGCTGAGGGAGAGCCGCACTGTGCGAGGGTCAGTACTGAGGGAGAGCCGCACTGTCGGAGGGTCAGTGCTGAGGGAGAGCCGCACTGTCGGAGGGTCAGTGCTGAGGGAGAGCCGCACTGTCGGAGGGTCAGTGCTGAGGGAGAGCCGCACTGTTGGAGGGTCAGTACAGAGGTAGACAATCCCAAAGGACGCAAACCCCTTCCCATTCACAGCAGGAGGGGGATGGAAAATGGGGACGGAAAGGGAATCCAGGTGGCACTAAGGCTCCATTCAGGGAATGGAGGGAGGACATTCGGCCCATCCAGTGCATGTTAACACTCTGAAGCGATGGGTATTCTGCTTGACACACCCCACGCTCACTTGTAGTTTATTTCCCTGCAACTGGGTGTTTGTTGGCACCTCAAAGATGCCGGAAACGATGGGTGAACGTACAGTCGGTGTGAGAGACAGACAGGCAGCTGAGGGATGGAGACAGCGAGACCACCGGGGGAGAGGAGGGTCAGGGGAGGGGAGGGGGAGGGAGAGGCGGTGAGGGAGGGGACACGTGAAGCTGTACAAACATTCCAGTCCCCTGCACCTAACAGCTGCAGAAATTGGAACCCGCGCTGCCGGACTCGCTGACTCAACCCTCGCATATTGGACAGCAGCTGTGAGAGACACTCAAAGCAACAACAGCAACCGAGAGCAGGAGGGCCCCAGCATACATCAGCCAGGGTGGGGAGGGGTTAGCATCACAGTGTACCACTCTGTATCTAACCCCGTGCTGTACCTGTCCTGGGAGTGTTTGATGAGGACAGTGTAGCGGGAGCTTTACTCTGTATCTCACCCCGTGCTGTACCTGTCCTGGGAGTGTTTGATGGGGACAGTGTAGAGGGAGATTTACTCTGTATCTCACCCCGTGCTGTACCTGTCCTGGGAGTGTTTGATGAGGACAGTGTAGAGGGAGATTTACTCTGTATCTAACCCCGTGCTGTACCTGTCCTGGGAGTGTTTGATGGGGACAGTGTAGAGGGAGATTTACTCTGTATCTAACCCCGTGCTGTACCTGTCCTGGGAGTGTTTGATGGGGACAGTGTAGAGGGAGTTTTACTCTGTATCTAACCCCGTGCTGTACCTGTCCTGGGAGTGTTTGATGGGGACAGTGTAGAGGGAGATTTACTCTGTACCTAACCCCGTGCTGTACCAGTCCTGGGAGTGTTTGATGGGGACAGTGTAGAGGGAGATTTACTCTGTATCTAACCCCGTGCTGTACCTGTCCTGGGAGTGTTTGATGGGGACAGTGTAGAGGGAGATTTACTCTGTACCTAACCCCGTGCTGTACCTGTCCTGGGAGTGTTTGATGGGGACAGTGTAGAGGGAGCTTTACTCTGTATCTAACCCCGTGCTGTACCTGTCCTGGGAGTGTTTGATGGGGACAGTGTAGAGGGAGCTTTACTCTGTATCTAACCCCGTTCTGTACCTGTCCTGGGAGTGTTTCATGGGGACAGTGTAGAGGGAGATTTACTCTGCATCTAACCCCTGCTGTACCTGTCCTGGGAGTGTTTGATGGGGACAGTGTAGAGGGAGATTTACTCTGTATCTAACCCCGTGCTGTACCTGTCCTGGGAGTGTTTGATGGGGACAGTGTAGAGGGAGATTTACTCTGCATCTAACCCCGTGCTCTACCTGTCCTGGGAGTGTTTGATGGGGACAGTGTAGGGGGAGCTTTATTCTGTATCTAAACCATTGCTGTACCTGTCCTGGGAGTGTTTGTTGGGGACGGTGTAGAGGGAGATTTACTCTGTATCTAACCCCGTGCTGTACCTGTCCTTGGTATGTTTGATGGGGACGGTGTAGAGGGAGCTTTACTCTGTATCTAACCCCATGCTGTACCTGTCCTGGGAGTGTTTGATGGTGACGGTGTAGAGGGAGCTTTGCTCTGTATTTATCACCGTGCTTTACCTGCCCTGGGAGTGTTGGATGGGGACAGTGTAGAAGGAGATTTACTCTGTATGTATCCCTGTGCAGTTTCTGTCCTGGGACTGTTTGATTGAGACAGTGTAGAGTGAGTTTTACTCTTTATCTGACCCCGTGCTGTACCTGTCCTGGGAGTGTTTGATGGGGACAGTGTAGAGGGAGATTTACCCTGTATCTGAACCCATGCTGTACTTGTCCTGGGAGTGTTTGATGGGGACACGGTCGAAGGAGATTTACTCTATATCTAAGAGCATGCTGTACCTGTCCTGGGACTGTTTGATTGAGACAGCGTAGAGTAAGTGTTACTCTTTATCTAACCCCGTGCTGTACCTCTCCTGGGAGTGTTTGATGGGGACCGTGCACTGGGATCTTTACTCTGTATCTAACATGTGCCTTACCAGTCCTGTATCTAACCCCGTAATGTACCTCTCCAGGGAGTGTTTGATGCGGACAGTGTAGAGGGAGCTTTACTCTGTATCTAACCCCATGCTGTACCTGTCCTGGGAGTGTTTGATGGGGACAGTGTAGAGGGAGCTTTACTCTGTATCTAACCCCGTGCTGTACCTGTCCTGGGAGTGTTTGATGGTGACGGTGTAGAGGGAGCTTTACTCTGTATCTAACCCCGTGCTGTACCTGTCCTGGGAGTGTTTGATGGTGACGGTGTAGAGGGAGCTTTACTCTGTATCTAACCCCGTGCTGTACCTGTCCTGGGAGTGTTTGATGGGGACGGTGTAGAGGGAGCTTTACTCTGTATCTAACCCCGTGCTGTACCTGTCCTGGGAGTGTTTGATGGGGACAGTGTAGAGGGAGCTTTACTCTGTATCTAACCCCGTGCTGTACCTGTCCTGGGAGTGTTTGATGGGGACCGTGTAGAGGGAGCTTTACTCTGTATCTAACCCCGTGCTGTACCTGTCCTGGGAGTGTTTGATGTGGACAGTGTAGAGGGAGCTTTACTCTGTATCTAACCCCGTGCTGTACCTGTCCTGGGAGTGTTTGATGTGGACAGTTTAGAGGGATCTTTACTCTGTATCTAACCCCGTGCTGTACCTGTCCAGGGAGTGTATGTTCTGGGTGGTATAGAAGGTCTCTCGGTCACTGTCTCTCTCAGTCTCAATCTCCTTCTATCAGTCTCCGTCTCACAGTCTCTGTCTCCCAGTCTCCATTTCTCAATTTCTGTCTCTCACTCTCTCTCTGTCTCTCCGTCTCTCTCTGTCTCTCAGTCTCTCAGTCACCATCTCTCAGTGTCTCGTTGTCTCTCAGTCTCCTTCTCTCGCTCTCTCTCTGCCACTCAATCTCTCTCGTTCTCTCTCGGACTCTCGGAGTCTCTCCTTAGTCTGGATCCTACCCCGTCTGTTCCCGACTGGGGAAGGGCTGGTGCGGAGAGGTTTAAGGGTTTGTGTTCCAGAGACAGGAGGAGGTTGCAGAGATAGGGAGGGTTGTAGGGGCTGGAGGAGGTTGCAGAGATAGGGAGGGGTGTAGGGGCTGGAGGAGGTTACAGAGATAGGGAGGGGTGTAGGGGCTGGAGGAGGTTACAGAGATAGGGAGGGTTGCAGCAGCTGGAGGAGTTACAGAGATAGGGAGGGGTGTAGGGCTGGAGGAGGTACAGAGATAGGGAGGGGTGTAGGGGCTGGAGGAGGTTACAGAGATAGGGAGGGTTGCAGCAGCTGGAGGAGTTACAGAGATAGGGAGGGGTGTAGGGCTGGAGGAGGTACAGAGATAGGGAGGGGTGTAGGGACTGGAGGAGGTACAGAGATAGGGAGGAGTGTAGGGGCTGGAGGAGGTTACAGAGACAGGGAGCGGTGTAGGGTCTGGAGGAAGTTACAGGGATAGGGAGGGTTGTAGGGGCTGGAGGAGATTACAGAGTAAGGGAGGGGTCTGGGGGCTGGAGGAGGTTACAGAGATAGGGAGGGGTGTAGGGACTGGAGGAGGTTACAGACATAAGGATGGTTGCAGGGGCTGGAAGAGGTTACAGAGATAGGGAGGATTGTTGTGGGCTGGAGGAGGTTACAGAGATAGGGAGGGGAGTAGGTGCTGGAGGAGGTTACAGATATAGGGAGGGGTGTAGGGGCTGGAGGAGGTTACAGAGATAGGGAGAGGTGTAGAGTCTGGTGGAGTTTACAGAGTTTGGGAGGGGTGTAGGGGCTGGAGGAGATTACAGAGATGGGAAGGGGTGTCGTGGCAAGAAGAGGTTACAGAGATAGGGAGGGGTGTAGGGGCAGGAGGAGGTTATGGAGATAGGGAGGGGTGTAGGGGCTGGAGGAGGTTACAGAGATAGGAAGGGGTGTAGGGTCTGGAGGAGGTTACAGAGATAGGGAGTGTTGTAGGGGCTGGAGGGGGTAACAGAGATAGGGAGGGGTGTAGGGGCTGGAGGGGGTAACAGAGATAGGGAGGGGTGTAGGGGCTGGAGGAGGTGACAGAGTTAGGGAGGGTTGTAGGGGCTGGAGGGGGTAACAGAGATAGGGAGGGGTGTAGGGGCTGGAGGAGGTTACAGAGATTGGGAGGGGTGTAGGGGCTGGAGGAGGTTACAGAGATAGGGAGGGGTGTAGGTGCTGGAGGAGGTTACAGAGATAGAGAGGGCTGTAGGGGTTGGAGAAGGTTACAGAGATAGGGAGGGGTGTAGTTGCTGGAGGAGGTTACAGAGATAGGGAGGGTTGTAGGTGCTGGAGGAGGTTACAGAGATAGGGAGGGTTGTAGTGGTTGGAAGAGGTTAAAGAGATAGGGAGGTGTTAAGGGGCTGGAGGAGATGCAGACATAGGGAGGGGTGTAGGGGGTGGAGGAATTTGCAGAGATAGGGAGGGCGCAGGGTCTGGAGGAGGTTAAAGAGATAGGGAGGGGTGTAGGGGCTGGAGGAGGTTACAGAGATAGGGAGAGTTGTAGGGGCTGGAGTGGGTTACAGAGATAGGGAGTGGTGTAGGGAAATGAGGAGGTTACAGAGAGAGTGAGGGGTGTAGGGGCTGGAGGAGGATGCAGAGATAGTAAAGGGTGTAGGGGCTGGAGGACTTTACAGAGATAGGGAGGGTTGTAGCGGTTGGAGCAGGTTACAGAGATAGGGAGGGTTATAGGGGCTGGAGGAGGATGCAGAGATAGTGAGGGTGTATGGTCTGGAGTTTGTTATAAAGATAGGTATTGGTGTAGGGGCTGGAGGAGGTTACAGAGATAGGGAGGGGTGTAGGGGCTGCAGGAGGTTACAGATTATGGGAGGGTTGTAGGGGTTGGAGGAGGTTACAGAGATAGGGAGGGCTGTAGGGGCTGGAGGAGGTTACAGAGATAGGGAGGGGTGTAGGGGTTGGAGGAGGTTACAGAGATAGGGAGGACTGTAGGGGCTGGAGGATGTTACAGAGATAATCAGGGTTGTAGGGTCTGGAGGAGGTTACTGAGATATGGAGGGGAGTAGGGGCTGGAGGAGGTTACAGAGATAATCAGGGTTGTAGGGTCTGGAGGAGGTTACTGAGATATGGAGGGGAGTAGGGGCTGGAGGAGGTTACAGAGTTAGGGAGTTGTGTTGGGGCTGGAGGAGGTTACAGAGATAGGGAGGGGTTTAGGGGCTGGAGGAGGTTACAGAGATGGGGAGGGGTGTAGGGGCTGGAGGAGGTTACAGAGATAGGGAGTGGTGTAGGGGCTGGAGGAGGTTACAAGGATAGGGAGGGGTGAAGTGCTGGAGGACGTTACAGAGATAGGGAGGGGTGTAGGGGCTGGAGGAGGTTACAGAGATAGGGAGGGGTGTAGGGGCTGGAGGAGGTTACAGAGATAGGGAGGGGTGTAGGGGCTGGAGGAGGTTACAGAGATAGGGAGGGGTGTAGGGGCTGGAGGAGGTTACAGAGATAGGGAGGGGTGTAGGGTCTGGTGGAGGTTACAGAGATAGGGAGGGGTGTAGGGGCTGGAGGAGGTTACAGAGATAGGGAGGGGTGTAGGGGCTTGAGTACATTAAAGAGATAGGGAGGGTTGTAGGGGCTGGAGGAGGTTACCGAGATAGAGATGGTTGTAGGGGTTGGAGGAGGTTACAGAGATAGGGAGGGCTGTAGGGGCTGGAGGGTGTTACAGAGATAATCAGGGTTGTAGGGTCTGGAGGAGGTTACTGAGATATGGAGGGGAGTAGGGGCTGGAGGAGGTTACAGAGTTAGGGAGTTGTGTTGGGGCTGGAGGAGGTTACAGACATAGGGAGGGGTGTAGGGGTTGGAGGAGATTACAGAGATAGGGAGGGGTGTAGGGGCTGGAGGAGGTTACAGAGATAGGGAGGGGTGTAGGGGCTGGAGGAGGTTACAAAGATAGAGAGGGTTGTAGGTGCTGGAGGAGGTTACAGAGATAGGGAGGGGTGTAGGGGCTGGAGGAGGTTACAAAGATAGAGAGGGTTGTAGGGGCTGGAGGAGGTTACAGAGATAGGGAGGGGTGTAGGGGCTGGAGGAGGTTACAAAGATAGAGAGGGTTGTAGGGGCTGGAGGAGATTACAGAGATAGGGAGGGGTGTAGGGGTTGGAGGAGGTTACAAAGATAGAGAGGGTTGTAGGGGCTGGAGGAGGTTACAGAGATAGGGAGGTTTGAAGGGGCTGGAGGATGTACAGAGATAGGGAGGTTGTATGTGCTTGAGGAGGTTACAGAGAGAGGGAGGGTTGTAGGGGGCTGGAGGAGGTTACAGGGATAGGGAGGGATGTAGGGGCTGGAGGAGGTTACAGAGATATGGGAGGGTTGTAGGTGCTGGAGGAGGTTACAGAGATAGGGAGGGCTGTAGGGGCTGGAGGATGTTACAGAGATAGGGAGGGGTGTAGGGGCTCGAGGAGGTTACAGAGATAGGGAGGGGTGTAGGGGCTGGAGGGAGTTACAGAGATAGGGAGAGGTGTAGGGGCTGGAGGAGGTTACAGAGATAGGGAGGGGTGTAGGGGCTGTAGGAGGTTACAGAGATAGGGAGGGGTGTAGGGGCTGGAGGAGGTTACAGAGAAAGGGAGGGTTGTAGGGGCTGGAGGAGGTTACAGAGTTAGGGAGGAGTGTAGGGGCTGGAGGAGGTTACAAAGATAGAGAGGGTTGTAGGGGCTGGAGGAGATTACAGAGATAGGGAGGGGTGTAGGGGTTGGAGGAGGTTACAAAGATAGAGAGGGTTGTAGGGGCTGGAGGAGGTTACAGAGATAGGGAGGTTTGAAGGGGCTGGAGGATGTACAGAGATAGGGAGGTTGTATGTGCTTGAGGAGGTTACAGAGAGAGGGAGGGTTGTAGGGGGCTGGAGGAGGTTACAGGGATAGGGAGGGATGTAGGGGCTGGAGGAGGTTACAAAGATAGAGAGGGTTGTAGGGGCTGGCGGCGATTACAGAGATAGGGAGGGGTGTAGGGGTTGGAGGAGGTTACAAAGATAGAGAGGGTTGTAGGGGCTGGAGGAGGTTACAGAGATAGGGAGGTTTGAAGGGGCTGGAGGATGTACAGAGATAGGGAGGTTGTATGTGCTTGAGGAGGTTACAGAGAGAGGGAGGGTTGTAGGGGGCTGGAGGAGGTTACAGGGATAGGGAGGGATGTAGGGGCTGGAGGAGGTTACAGAGATATGGGAGGGTTGTAAGTGCTGGAGGAGGTTACAGAGATAGGGAGGGCTGTAGGGGCTGGAGGATGTTACAGAGATAGGGAGAGGTGTAGGGGCTGGAGGAGGTTACAGAGATAGGGAGGGGTGTAGGGGCTGTAGGAGGTTACAGAGATAGGGAGGGGTGTAGGGGCTGGAGGAGGTTACAGAGAAAGGGAGGGTTGTAGGGGCTGGAGGAGGTTACAGAGTTAGGGAGGAGTGTAGGGGCTGGAGGAGGTTACAGAGATAGTGAGGGGTGTAGGAGCTGGATGTTTTTACAGAGATAGGGAGAGGTGTAAGGCTGGAGGAAGTTACAGAGATAGGGAGGGGTGTAGGGACTGGAGGAGTTTACAGACATAAGGAGGGTTGCAGGAGCTGGAGGAGGTTACAGAGATAGGGAGGGTTGTAGGGGCTGGAGGAGGTTACAGAGATAGGGAGGGTTGCAGGGGCTGGAGGAGGTTACAGAGATAGGGAGGGGTGTAGGTGCTGGAGGAGGTTACATATATAGGGAGGGTTGTAGGGGCTGGAGGGGTTACAGAGATAGGGAGGGGTGTAGGTGCTGGTGGAGGTTACAAGATGCGGAGAGGTGTAGAAGCTGGAGGAGGTTACAGAGATAGGGAGGGGTGTAGGGACTGGAGGAGGTTACAGAGATAGGGAGGGGTTTAGGGGCTGGAGCCGGTTACAGAGATGGGGAGGGGTGTAGGGGCTGGAGGAGGTTACAGAGATAGGGAGTGGTGTAGGGGCTGGAGGAGGTTACAAGGATAGGGAGGGGTGAAGTGCTGGAGGACGTTACAGAGATAGGGAGTGTTGTAGGGGCTGGAGGAGGTTACAGAGATAGGGAGGGGTGTATGGGCTGGAGGAGGTTACAGAGATAGGGAGGTGTGTAGGGGCTGGAGGAGGTTACAGAGATAGGGAGGGGTGTAGGGGCTGGAGGAGGTTACAGAGATAGGGAGGGGTGTAGGGGCTGGAGGAGGTTACAGAGATAGGGAGGGGTGTAGGGGCTGGAGGAGGTTACAGAGATAGGGAGGGGTGTAGGGGCTGGAGGAGGTTACAGAGATAGGGAGGGGTGTAGGGGCTGGAGGAGGTTACAGAGATAGGGAGGGGTGTAGGGTCTGGAGGAGGTTACAGAGATAGGGAGGGGTGTAGGGGCTGGAGGAGGTTACAGAGATAGGGAGGGGTTTAGGGGCTGGAGGAGGTTACAGAGATAGGGAGGGGTATAGGGGCTGGAGGAGGTTACAGTGATAGGGAGGGGTGTAGCGGCTGATGGAGATAACAGTGATAGGGAGGGGTGTAGGGGCCGGAGGAGGTTACAGAGATAGGGAGGGGTGTAGGGGCTGGAGGAGGTTACAGAGATAGGGAGGGGTGTTGTGGCTGGAGGTGGTTACAGAGATAGGGAGGATTGTAGGGGCTGGAGGAGGTTACAGAGGTAGGGAGGGGTGTAGTGGCTGGAGGAGGTTACAGAGATAGGGAGGGGTGTAGGGGCTGGAGGAGGTTACAGTGATAGGGAGGGGTGTAGCGGCTGATGGAGATAACAGTGATAGGGAGGCGTGTAGGGGCCGGAGGAGGTTACAGAGATAGGGAGGGGTGTAGTGGCTGGAGGTGGTTACAGAGATAGGGAGGATTGTAGGGGCTGGAGGAGGTTACAGAGATAGAGATGGTTGTAGGGGCTGGAGGAGGTTACATAGATAGAGAGGGTTGTAGGGGCTGGAGGAGGTTACAGAGATAGGGAGGGGTGTAGGTGCTGGAGGAGGTTACAGATATAGTGAGGTGTGTAGCGGCTGGAGGATGTTACAGAGATAGGGACGGTTGTAGGTTCTGGAGGAGGTACAGAGATAGGGAGCTGTGTAGGGGCTGGAGGAGGTTACAGAGATAGGAACGGTTGTAGGATCTGGAGGAGGTACAGAGATAGGGAGGGGTGTAGGGGCTGGAGGCGGTTACAGAGATAGGGAGGGGTGTTGGGGATGGAGGAGGCTACAGAGATAGGGAGGGTTCTAGGGGCTGGAGGAGTTTACAGAGATAGGGAGGGGTGAAGGGGCAGGAGGAGGTTACAGAGATAGGGAGGGTTGTAGGTGCTGGAGGAGACTGCAGAGATAGGGAAGGTTGTCGAGCTTGGAGGAGTTTACAGAGATATGCAGGGGTGTTGTGGACCGGAGTAGGTTACAAAGATCGGGACGGTTGTAGGGGCTGGAGGTTGTTACAGAGATAGGGAGGTTGTAGTGGACTGGAGGAGGTGACAGAGATTGGCGGAGTTGTCGGGGCTGGAGGAGGTTACAGAGATAGGGAGGGGTGTAGGAGCTGGAGGAGGTTACAGAGATAGGGAGGGGTGTAGGGGCTGGAGGAGGTTACAGAGGTAGGGAGGGGTATAGGGGCTGGAGGAGGTTACAGAGATTGGGAGGGGTGTAGGGGCTGGAGCAGGTTACAGAGATAGGGAGGGCTGTATGGGGCTGGAGGAGGTTACAGAGATAGCGAGTCTTGTAGGGTCTTGAGGAGGTTACAGAGATAGGGAGGGGTGTAGGGGCTGGAGGAGGTTACAGAGATAGGGAGGGGTGTAGGGGCTGGTGGAGTTTACGGAGCAAGGGAGGGCTGTAGGGGCTGGAGGAGGTTACAGAGATAGGGAGGGTGTAGAGGCTGGAGGAGGTTACAGAGGTTGGCAGGGGTGTAGGGGCAGGAGGGGGTTACAGTGATAGGGAGGATTGCAGGGGCTGGAGGAGGTTATAGTGATAGGGAGGGTTGTAGGTGCTGGAGGAGGTTACAGAGATCGGGTGGGTTGTAGGGGCTGGAGGAGGTTACAGCGATAGGGAGGGGTGTAGGGGCTGGAGGTTGTTACAGAGATAGGGAGGGGTGTAGGAGCTGGAGGAGGTTACAGAGATAGGGACGGTTGTAGGGGCTGGAGGATGTTACAGAAATAGGGAGGGGTGTAGGGGCTGGAGGAGGTTACAGAGATAGCGAGGGGTCTAGGGCCTGGAGGAGGTTACAGAGATAGGGAGGGGTGTAGGGGATGGAGGAGGTTACCGAGATAGGGAGGGGTGTAGGGGTTCGAGGAGGTTACAGAGTTAGGGAGGGATGTAGGTGATGGAGCCGGTTACAGAGATAGGGAGGGGTTTAGTGGCTGGAGGTGGTTAAAAAGATAGGGAGAGGTGTAGGGGGGCTGGAGGAGGTTTCAGAGATAGGGAGGGGTGTTGTGGCTGGAGGAGTTTACAGAGATAGGGAGGGGTGTAGGGGTTGGAGGAGGTTACAGAGGTAGGGAGGGGTGTAGGGGCTGGAGGATGTTACAGAGATAGGGAGGGATGTAGGTGCTGGAGGAGGTTACAGAGATACGGAGGGGTGTAGGGGCTGATGGAGGTTACAGAGATAGGGAGGGTTGTAGGGGCTGGAGGAGGTTACAGAGATAGGGAGGAGTGTAGGGCTGGAGGAGTTTACAGAGATAGGGATGGGTGTAGGAGTTGGAGGAGTTTACAGATATAGGGAGTGGTGTAGGTGCTGGAGGTGGTTACCGAGATAGGGAGGGGTGTAGGGGCTGGAGGAGGTTACAGAGATAGGGAGGGGTGTAGGGGCTGGAAGAGGTTACAGAGATAAGGAGGGGTGTAGGGGCTGGAGGAGGTTACAGAGATAGGGAGGGGTGTAGGTGCTGGAAGAGGTTACAGAGATAGGGAGGGGTGTAGAGGCTGGAGGAGGTTACAGAGATAGGGAGGGTTGTAGGGGCTGGAGGAGGTTACAGAGATAGGGAGGGGTGTAGGGGCTGGTGGAGGTTACAGAGTTAGGGAGGGGTGTAGGGACTGGAGGAGGTTACAGAGATAGGGAGGGTTGTAGGGGCTGAAGGAGGTTACAGAGATAGGGATCAGTGTAGGGGCTGGTGGCTGTTACAGAGATAGGGAGGAGTTTAGGGGCTGGAGGAGGTTACAGAGATAGGGAGGGCTGTAGGAGCTGGAGGAGGTAACAGAGATAGGGAGGGTGTAGGGGCTGGAGGAGATTACAGAGATAGGGAGGGGTGTAGGGGCTGGAGGAATTTACAGAGATAGGGAGGGGTGTAGGGGCTGGCGGAGTTTACTGAGTTAGGGAGGGGTGTAGGGGCTGGAGGATGTTACAGAGATTGGGAGGGATGTAGGTGCTGGAGGAGCTTACAGAGATAGAGAGGGGTGTCGGGGCTGGAGGAGGTTACAGAGATAGGGAGCGGTGTAGGGGCTGGAGGAGGTTACAGAGATAGGAGGTGTATAGGTGCTGGAGGAGGTTACAGAGATAGGGAGGAGTGTAGGGGCTGGAGGAGGTTACAGAGATAGGGAGGGGTATAGGGGCTGGAGGAGGTTACAGAGATAGGGAGGAGTGTAGGGGGCTGGAGGAGGTTGCAGAGATAGGGAGGAGTGTAGGGGGCTGGAGGAGGTCGCAGAGATAGTGAGGATTTTTGGGGGCTGGAGGAGGTTACACAGATAGGGAGGGGTGTAGGGGCTGGATGAGGTTACAGAGATAGGGAGGGGTGTTGGGGCTGGAAAAGTTTACAGAGATAGGGAGGGGTGTAGGCCCTGGAGGAGGTTACAGAGATAGGGAGGGGTGTAGGGGCTGGAGGAGGTTACAGAGATAGGGAGGGGTGTAGGGGCTGGAGGAGGTTACAGAGATAGGGAGGGGTGTAGGGGCTGGAGGAGGTTACAGAGATAGGGAGGGGTGTCGGGGCTGGAGGAGGTTACAGAGATAGGGAGGGGTGTAGGGGCTGGAGGAGGTTACAGAGATTGGGAGGGGTGTAGGTTCTGGAGGAGGTGACAGAGATAGGGAGTGTTGTAGGGGCTGGAGGAGGTTACCGAGATAGGGAGGGGTGTCGGGGCTGGAGGAGGTTACAGAGATAGGGAGGAGTGTAGGTGCTGGAAGAGGTTACAGAAATAGGGATGTGTGTAGGGACTGGAGGAGGTTACAGAGATAGGGAGGGGTGTAGGGGCTGGAGGAGGTTACAGAGATAGGGAGGGGTTTAGAGGGCTGGAGGAGGTTACAGAGAGAGGGAGGCCTGTAGGGGCTAGAGGAGGTTACAGAGATAGGGCAGGGGGTAGGGGCTGGAGGAGGTTACAGAGATAGGGAGGGGTTTAGGGGCTGGAGGAGGTTACAGAGATCGGGAGGGGTGTAGGTGACTGGAGGAGGTTAGAGATAGGAAGGTTTGTAGGGGGCTGGAGGGGTTTACAGAGAAATGGAGGGGTGTAGCGTCTGGAGGAGGTTACAGTGATAGGGAGGGTTGTAGGGGCTGGAGGAGGTTACAGAGATAGGGAGGGGTGTTGTGGCTGGAGGAGTTTACAGAGATAGGGAGGAGTGTAGGGGCTGGAGGAGGTTACAGAGATAGGGAGGGGTGTAGGGGTTGGAGGAGGTTACAGAGATAGGGAGGGGTGTAGGGGCTGGAGGAGGTTACAGAGATAGGGAGGGTTGTAGGGGCTGGACGAGGTTACAGAGATAGGGAGGCGTGTAGGGGCTGGAGGATGTTACAGAGATAGGGAGGTGTGTAGGGCTGGAGGAGTTTACAGAGATAGGGTTGGGTGTAGGGGTTGGAGGAGTTTACAGAGATAGGGAGTGGTGTAGGTGCTGGAGGTGGTTACAGAGATAGGGAGGGGTGTAGGGGCTGGAGGAGGTTACAGAGATAGGGTGTGGTGTAGGTGCTGGAAGAGGTTACAGAGATAGGGAGGGGTGTAGGGGCTGGAGGAGGTTACAGAGATAGGGAGGGGTGTAGGGGCTGGAGGAGGTTACATAGATAGGGAGGAGTGTAGGGGCTGGAGGAGGTTACATAAATAAGGAGGGGTGTAGGGGCTGGAGGAGGTTACAGAGATAGGGAGGGGTGTAGGGGCTGGAGGAGGTTACAGAGATAGGGAGGGGTGTAGGGGCTGGAGGAGGTTACATAGATAGGGAGGAGTGTAGGGGCTGGAGGTTGTTACAGAAATAGGGGCAGTTGTAGGGGCTGGAGGAGGTTACATAGATAGGGAGGAGTGTAGGGGCTGGAGGTTGTTACAGAAATAGGGGCAGTTGTAGGGGCTGGAGGAGGTTACAGAGATAGGAAGGGGTGTAGGGGCTGGAGGTTGTTACAGAGATAGGGAGGAGTGTAGGGGCTGGAGGAGGTTACAGAGATAGGGAGGGGTGTAGGGGCTGGAGGAGGTTACAGAGATAGGGAGGGCTGTAGGAGCTGGAGGAGGTTACAGAGATAGGGAAGGTTGCAGGAGCTGGAGGCGGTTACAGAGATAGGGAGGGTTGTAGGTGCTGGAGGAGGTAACAGAGATAGGGAGGTTTGTAGGGGCTGGAGGAGATTACAGAGATAGGAGGGGTGTCAGGGCTGGAGGAATTTTCAGAGATAGGGAGGGGTGTAGGGGCTGGAGGAGTTTACGGAGTTAGGGAGGGGTGTAGGTTCTGGAGGAGGTTACAGAGATAGGGAGGGTTGTAGGGGCTGGAGGAGCTTACAGAGATAGGGAGGGGTGTCGGGGCTGGAGGAGGTTACAGAGATAGGGAGCGGTGTAGGGGCTGGAGGAGTTTACAGAGATAGGAGGAGTGTAGGTGCTGGAGGAGGTTACAGAGATAGGGAGGAGTGTAGGGGCTGGAGGAGGTTACAGAGATAGGGAGGGGTATACGGGCTGGAGGAGGTTACAGAGATAGGGAGGAGTGTAGGGACTGGAGGAGGTTGCAGAGATAGGGAGGAGTGTAGGGGGCTGGAGGAGGTTGCAGAGATAGGGAGGGTGTAGGGGCTGGAGGAGGTTACAGAGATAGGGAGGGGTGTAGGGGCTGGATGAGGTTACAGAGATAGGGAGGGGTGTTGGGGCTGGAAAAGTTTACAGAGATAGGGAGGGGTGTAGGCCCTGGAGGAGGTTACAGAGATAGGGAGGGGTGTAGGGGCTGGAGGAGGTTACAGAGATAGGGAGGGGTGTAGGGGCTGGAGGAGGTTACAGAGATAGGGTGGGGTGTAGGGGCTGGAGGAGGTTACAGAGATAGGGAGGGGTGTCGGGGCTGGAGGAGGTTACAGAGATAGGGAGGGGTGTATAGGCTGGAGGAGGTTACAGAGATAGGGAGGGGTGTAGGGGCTGGAGGAGGTTACAGAGATAGGGAGGGGTGTAGGGGCTGGAGAGGTTACAGAGATTTGGAGGGGTGTAGGTTCTGGAGGAGGTGACAGAGATAGGGAGGGTTGTAGGGGCTGGAGGAGGTTACAGAGATAGGGAGGAGTGTGGGGGCTTGAGGAGGTTACAGAGATAGGGAGGGGTGTAGG